>JAPFUP010000415.1:0-39606 GCA_030780425.1 Beauveria varroae | reverse complement strand
CCCCGCCCCCCCCCCGCCCCCCCCCCCCCCCCCCCCCCCCCCCCCCCCCCCCCCCCCCCCCCCCCCCCCCCCCCCCCCCCCCCCCCCCCCCCCCCCCCCCCCCCCCCCCCCCCCCCCCCCCCCCCCCCCCCCCCCCCCCCCGCCCCCCCCCCCCCCCCCCCCGGCCCCGCCCCCCCCCCCCGCTGGTCTAATAGTAGGCCATCAGCATCCCCTAAATAGTTACACTAATGGCTACAGCTAAGAGAGTACTAAAAATATAAAAGAAGTTAGATGTCATACTTGACCTATTAAATAAGCTTATAGTAGAAAGATATTCAATTTGACCTAGTGAAATAGATCTTTGATAAGTTCTAAACTAGTAGTATGACAATGGTGGTCGTAGATCGGTGATGTATTATTTTCCACCCCTTTGCTGGTGTCCGCGCCGTATTTCGTTGTGCAAGATAAAATCGACATGGGTTCTTCTAGAGAACCCCGGCTCGAAGACGTTCGTCAAAATATCACGCATGATTCCATAGTATTTAGAGACAAAGTCTCAAGGTCCTATTGACGTCACCGTTGGTTCTGTCACTTATGAGCGCTGTCATGCGCCGAGATTTAGGTACAAATCCGAAACCGGGCCCATATTCTTCTCCGAACTGGCACAACTGCGTGTGTTGTATTCGAGATGTACCTGCGGATTACTTTGCTCTGATTCTCCTTTCTTCACTCATCAATTGACAAGCAAAAACGCCCCGGCACTGGGACGCTGCTCTTGTTCTGCAAATGCGTCAACGCTCATTGTATGGCCTTGTCTTATCCCAGTCCATCTTACAAGCTAAAGTCTCTCTTTCATAACAGCATGCAAGCGTTACAGAATAACTTTTTGCGACATTCGTGAAGCAAAGCGAAGATGGTTTATCCTTTCAAGGCATACTTGTGGTGTGGTGCTGCATGCCACTACCGGTACAAACTACTACTGGCAGGCTCATAGACAGGGTCTGAGAGACCGAGCACTGCGCCGCGAACTGCGTGTCCAACAGAAGCAATGTGGTTTTGGCCAGAGCCGAGCTAATATATGACGGCCATACGGCACTGAACATGCACTGGAGGTTGACGGAACGAAATGCCCGAGACTAGAATTTTATGTTGAGTCTCTGTAGTTGGTCGAAAAATGTTTTCAAAAACTCATGGTCTCTCGATATTACAATGGCGGCTTTCTTCCACCACATAGGCCTTAGGCAGTCGCATCCACGCGAAACGGCATTTCATCCCGATGTGCCACAAGATGGTCAGTGTCGCAACCATTTACGTGACGGATACATTTCTCAGTCTTTCGAGGCAGACATACCGACGTACACTACCCAGTCAGTGCACTACGGAGTATTTTGTCTTGTCTAAGACTAGTGCAGTGTCAGGTTCACAATGCCGGTCATGAGGTGTCAGTGGCGGGCTGAGGAGAGCTCTGATGGATGGCAAGGGATGGCTCAGAATTGATCCGCTACGGATCCGTACTTTGAGAGTATATGCCTGGTTTTGACTCAGATTTATCACGTTCCGTCTGCTACCAGAGTGCGGGGTTCCTCATTGTCATGGGAGGTCACCGCTGATAGATCTGCTGACTGGTAGGTTTCAGTGCAGAGGACGCCCCTTGATCCCTCACCAACGCGCTTGGTAAATGTCCCAGTCGTTACATTTGTCACGTAGTTGATGAAGCCATCGCCTTTGCCCGCAAATTCATCAGCGGAGGGCTCTCAACACAGCTTCTGAAGTATCTGCCATTGAGTCGTCATAAGCGCAGACGGAATCCTGGGGTAGCCAATTTTGATTCCAGCCTCCGACTACGTCAAGTAACGGCAAACGGTGCCGTTGTAGATCAGATCTGTCTTTGGTGGCCCCGCTGCAAAACATATGTTTGATTAGCCACATGCAGTACATCTTTGCCGTATGAAAGAACTTTGATTTTCAAAAAACGGCTGAAAAACATGTCTCGGCGGGAAATGTCTTGAAGTCGGGCCAAATCCTGACGTGATGGAGGCAAAGGCTGAAAGCTGAATTGGCACCCGTGGGAACTGGGTCGTTTGCGCCGCAGAGAGAGAAATAACATTGACACTGTCAGTGAAGATATTGCCGCCTCATTGGAGCTTTCTGCGCACCGCAGGGCAATTCTTGGCGTTGCATTCCTCCTGCATCTCAATGATCGGCTCCACGGCTGGATGCGGACGACTGCCATGGCTGGATGCGGAACAGTACCACGTCATATACAATCTCTCACGAATCAAATGTTTCACGAAGTAGAAAGCCTCCATAATTCCTTTTTCTTCTCCAACAACTGGACGAGTCTGTGATCAAGAAATTTGCAACATACAGATTACAGGGTGACGAGTCATAGATTTGCAACATACAGATTACAGGGTGACGAGTCATAGATTTGCAACATGCAGAGTGACGAGTCGATTACTGATTGATCTTCTATCAGTACGTGAATACAGCTGTCAGCGTGAGATATCCTGTATATAATGTAGTAGCAACGTCCCTCAGCATCTTAGAGTGCAGCCAACCGGCTGTCGTCTCATCAGGTATTCACTTCTCGAGGGATCAACCGACACCATGAGATTCACCATTGTAGCTCTCGCCGTGTGTCCATTCTATGCTGTCGCAGCACCTCAAGCTACGGGAGACGCCGCTGCTGCCCCTAGACCCTCCGAGGTGACGGTTCAAGTACCAGGCGGCAGTATTATTGGAAAGGTCACTGGCGTCGAAAGCTTCAATGGCATCCCCTATGCAGACCCTCCGGTCAATGCGTCTCGTCTCCGACCGCCGAAAAGACTCACCCGCGAGCTAGGTGTTTTCAACGCCACGCAGCCCGCGCCCGGCTGTCCTCAGATGCCGCCCAACACCACTGATGTTCTGCTGCCACCGCTTCTGGGCCAGGCAGCGACGCCAGAACTGTGGCCAGAAGACCAGATCAAAGGCCAGGAAGACTGTCTCACCGTCAATGTGCAGCGGCCCAAAGGCACCAGCGCCAATGATAAACTGCCTGTGCTGTTTTACATTTTTGGAGGCGGTTTCATGTTTGGCGCCACTAATGCCAACGACGCTGAAAACTTTATCAAATTTGCCTGGTGGCAGAACCAAAGGTTCATCTTTGTCGGCGTCAACTACCGCGTGGGAGGCTTTGGCTTCCTGGGCGGCGACGAGGTACTGAAAGACAACAGCACGAACCTTGGGCTTCGAGACCAGCGCATGGGTCTCGAGTGGGTTGCCGACAATATCGCCTACTTTGGCGGCGATCCAGATCGAGTGACTATCTGGGGCCAGTCATCAGGCTCCATCTCGGTGTTTGACCAGATGGCGCTGTATGGGGGCAATGCAAACTACAGCGGGAAGCCGCTTTTCCGCGGCGCCATCATGAACTCGGGCAGTGTGATCCCCACGGAGCGCGTCAATTCGACGCGGGCGCAGGCCATCTTTGACGCCGTCGTTGATGCGGCCAACTGCACGTATACGACTACGACCAGACTAGACTGTCTTCGAAAAGTCCCGTTTGAGACGTTCTATCGTGCAGCAAACTCGGTTCCACGGATCCTGGACAACTCATCACTTGCTCTCTCGTACTTGCCGCGACCAGACGACGAGCTGCTGCTCGACAGTCCCGATGTTCTTGCCAACACGGGCAAGTACTACGCGGTTCCCGCCATCCTCACCGACCAGGAGGACGAGGGAACGCTTTTTGCTTTTGCCCAGAGGAACGTCATCAGTAACGATAGCCTCATAGACTATCTCAAGGATACCTTCTTCAGCAAAGCAACACGTGAGCAAGTTGCTGGTCTCGTGGCGACATACCCTGAAGAATCGGGCGCTGGTAGCCCGTTCCGGACACAGGATCGCAACGAATGGTATCAAAACACGTACGGGACCGGCAAAGGGTTCAAACGAGTAGCGGCGATTCTGGGCGATTTTGTCTTTACGCTGGCCCGCCGCCTCGCCCTCGACGGCATGGCAAAATCACATCCAAAGGTGCCTCTCTGGTCATCCATCAGCTCCATTGCCCACGGCGTGGCGCCGTACTGGGGGACGCCGCACGGAGCGGACTTGAATATGATGTTTAAAGGAATCGGGGTACCTGCGATTTCCACCAGGACATACTATCTGAATTTCCTGTACAATCTTGACCCCAACGTTGGCAACGAGTGGTACGCCGTCTGGCCAAAGTGGACGCCAGATAGCAAGGATCTGGTGTGGACTACGCTGTCAGGAAACTGGGGGATCAAGGACGACTTCAGGGATGACAGTTACGAGTTCCTGAAGAACAATACGAAAGCGCTCTACTTCTGAACAATTTTTTTGCATTATTACGGCTCAAGGCGAAATGGAGTGGCAGTGCGACGTGGGTGAAGTCGTTGTGAACTTAATCTAATCGCTTGTCTCAATTGATGTTGTAATTACTCCGTCGAGATAGTGCATCAAGGGTAAAGCTAGGCCGGAAGTCGGGTTAAGCATGCTCCATCTCAGTTGCGACGGCCCGACAATGATATGCTTGCAGAATATGACCAAAGACGGCAATAAACTAGTCAGATCCTTGGTGTAACTTGTTTCCTTCAAAGGATTGTAGGCAAACCAAAGACCTTAGGCCGCCATTTTGCTTTTTTTTGTCTTTTGAGTTGTCCATTGAAGAGCAACCAGAGTAGGTAGTCACGTAGACGATAGAGTCGAGAACAGTGGGCATGGCCTTGTTCAACGCTTCATGTCGTCAATTTGATCAGCCCGGGTATCAATGTATCTTTTTCAACGATTCAAATCATTCAATTCATTGGATGCTGTTCTGTCTACATCCGTATCCTTCATTCTTATCGCAAGCTGGTACAAGCTAATAATTGCGGAGTAGAGAATCTCAACGTTTTAGCGCCCGCACTGGACTCCACCACCTTGTCCGATCGCCGGCGACACAACAGTCAGAGATTCAAGTCATACAGGAACCCTTATCTCTGCCAACCACAGCATCTCTATTAGCCCATAGAGCTCTGTTTTCTCCGCCTCACACCCCGCGCTTCTTTTCTTGCACCTGTGCAGCTCGGCGTTCATCAATTGGTGTTAAACGCAGCTCGTCACCACCACCTCCACCACCTCCTCCTCCTCCTCCTCCTTCCGCCTCACTCGAACGGCCAAGCAACCATGAGCGCCTCCTCCCCTGCTCTCCGCAGCGTCGCTGGCGGCGCCGCACGCCACCTACAGCAATGCTCTTACTCATCAACAGCGGCCGCGGCGGCCGCCGCGCCCAGGCATCTCATGTCCATTGCCGACCTCGCCCCGGCCGAGTTTGCAAACCTCGTCAGACTCGGCGCGGCCCGCAAGACGCAGGTCAAGTCGGGCGCGGTGCCGGCGACGCTCCGCGACGGGCTGGCGGGCCAGACGGTCGCCATGTTGTTCAGTAAGCGCAGTACCCGCACGCGCGTATCGACAGAGGCGGCCGTAACGATGCTGGGCGGGCATCCCATGTTTCTGGGCAAGGATGACATTCAGCTAGGTGTAAGTTGGCCCTCTTGCCGCTTAAGAAGAGAGTAAGTCCGCTGCTAACAGGTATTATCCGGACTAGGTGAATGAGTCGCTGTACGACACGTCAAAGGTCATTTCGTCCATGACCTCTTGCATGGTCGCTCGTGTCGGCCCGCATTCTGACGTCGCCGGGCTGGCCAAAGACTCGAGCGTGCCCGTCATCAACGCACTGTCAGACGACTTTCACCCCTTGCAAACGATTGCCGACTTCCTGACAATGCACGAGACGTTTGCTTCGTCGAGCGCCACGTCTGGCGGCAGTCTCGGTCTCGAGGGCCTCAAGGTTGCCTGGGTCGGCGACTCCAACAATGTGCTCTTTGACCTGGCCATTGGCTGCGTCAAGATGGGCGTTGACATTGCCGTCGCCTCGCCCAAGGGCTACAGCATCCCAGACACCATGAGGGCCCTCATCAACGCCGCCGCGCAGGGCGTCGCCTCGCCCGGCAAGCTGACGGAGACGACGGTGCCGGAAGAGGCCATCAGGGACGCCGACGTGCTGGTGACGGATACCTGGATCTCCATGGGCCAGGAGAGCGAAAAGCAAAAGCGCTTGGATGCGTTTGCAGGCTACCAGATTACAAATGACCTGGCTAAGCGCGGTGGCGCCAAGGAGGGCTGGAAGTTTATGCACTGTCTGCCACGACACCCAGAAGAGGTTGCGGACGAAGTATTCTACAGCCCGAGGTCTTTGGTATTCCCCGAAGCCGAGAATCGACTGTGGGCTGCCATCGGTAAGTGCTCAATCATATTCACATAGATGATCTCTTTCGTATTAACCATCGTTTTAGCCGCGCTAGAAGGCTTTGTTGTCAACAAGGGCAAGTTTTAGGTAGTGTGATTCATGTAATTTAGGCTCATAGCGGAGTAGGAAAAAATAGTTCAACATGTCAAAATTTGCATTTTGAACAAGATCTAGATAGGGACCATTAGTGGTAACAAAAAAGCTATCAAATCCAACCGATTACGCCATGATCCACTTGGCTGTGCATGCCACTTTATGCATCTCCCGTAATGTCTTGTTTAACCAGGAGGGAGCTGGCTGGCGTCGACAATCTCGTCCGCATCGAGAGTGAGCTGCTCCTCGTTGGGGCCCTTGAGAGGGGATCGTGGTAGGGCCATGAGACCGGTACGAGCAGACTCGAGAATGCCGAAAGGAGCGACGAGTTTGAGGAAGGAGTCGATTCTGGAGGGCTTGGCAGAGCTAAACACAAATGTGAGCGAGGAATTTTCGATTGATCGAAACTACTTCATGACTTACACTTCAACAATGCAGCTCACGGTGCTAATGTCGAGCACCTTGCCGCCAAACTGGTGCGTAAAGTAGGTAATAGTCTTGAGATGCTCGTGCTTGTGGCGGAGCGCCTCGGAGGCAGCCAGCTTGCTGGGGTGAAAGTCGCGGGCGGCGCTCTCCTCGAGGGTCTGCTGGTTCTCATGGTTGAGATCCGGGTCGGCGTTGGCGGCCTGGACGTCGCCGGTGGTGATTTCGCGGTGATGGGCGAGCAGCTCCTCAAAGTACTCGGGGCCGAGGATGTTAATCTTGGCGAGAAGCAGCTCGCGCTGGACGAGGGCGGCGCTGGAGTAGTCGAGGACGGCCCAGACGGGCACGAGGTCCTCGAGCTGGCGGCGGGCCTGCTCGACGACGCCGTCCTGGCCAGTGAGGACAATGGTCATGCGGGAGAGGTCCTCGACCTCGGTGTTGCAGACGACGAGCGAGTCAATGTTGAAGCCGCGGGCGGCAAGAATGCCAGACAGGCGAGAGAGCACGCCGGGCTCGTTCTGGACGAGACAGTTGAGGATGTGGCGCTTGGGAGGCGCCATGCTGGGCGTGGGCGTCTCGTAGAGGATGTTAGAGACGGCGGCCTGGGCGGACCACGAGGGCGGCGTCTCGGTCAGCGGCAGGGGCGCCGAGCGTCGCCGCAGCGCCTTGTAGGCAATGGCAGAGGTCGAGCTGCTCGAGGAGTTGAAGCGGACGGCGCGGGCGGCTGGGAGGGCGATTGTGGTGCGCGCCGAGGCGGCCCATCGGAGCGGCGCTCCAAAGGATCGCATGGCAGCCATTGGTCCTTTCTTTTGCTTCCCCGGCGGCTAGGAGAAGGGGAGAAGAGAAAAGAGGAATGACGCGGGGATGCGAGAGCAAAGGTGTGATGTTGGCTCTGTAATTGGTGATGGACGAGGAAGAGGACGGATCCTGAGTCAAGGCCGGTTCTGCTGTACTGGTAGTGAAAAAGGCTGCTGTAGCGGAGAGCTATCGGAGGGCTGGTGGAGCAGCTATCCGCTGGGGGAGCTCACACAACTGGCCAAGACGCCGTAACTACAGATGTACCCCACGCTGTAGAGGTGCTAGATTGACAAAGGATTTTATTTTGCGTGTAAAAAAACGCGGTACTGGTAACTATCGGCATACGAAATCCAGGTATCGGAATGACGAACAGGTGGGCTTTCCTCACATGCTTTCGCCGGATTATAATTGCAAAGCGATATCATAATACATGATACATACGTCCGTAGCACATCGCTCCGACACCGCAGACCAGGGTCCAAGTCGGTCCGGGGCAGAGCAACAGGCCTGCCTGCGAGCCCCCCACACAAGGCAAGGAACAAGTCCCGGAACCAAAGCTTTTTCCGGTTCCGTCGCGAGACACAAGCAACCAACCATTTGCTATCCCAACTGATAAAAAGTCGAACCTGTAACGGTTTTGCGTCGACTTCCCGCCACAGCTGGAGTTTTCCAGCCTCTTTTTGCGCTACGTTCTTCGCTCCGACTTTCAAAATTATTCTCATCGCTGCGTTGACCTTGGCAAAACCCCATCGCACTCCTTGATCGTTTCGTCTTCCGTCCTTCACACGACTGTCCGAGACCTCGCACCAACACATTACCACCATGTCCGACGCAGAGCCGCGCAAGCGTTCACGCTTCGATCAAAAGGAGCCCGAGCCCAAGAGAGCCTCGCGATTTGACCGCCGCTCGCGTTCCCCGTCGACTCGAACCTCGGAGACCAGAGAGCGTAGTCCGCTCCCGAGTGCTAGCGAACCCACAGTCGACCCGGCTGCCGCTGCGGGTATGTCGCAATAGCTGCATGTTTGCTACCGGCTCACAGGCTGGTAGGACCGCAAATTGACTCATACTAACGTGTGTTTACATAGCTGCTGCGGCCGCCAAGATTAATGCGCAGCTCCAGGCTCGCAAGGGCATCCAGCACGTCGACGTCCCGCCCATCCTAGGCGCCACCAGCAATGGCACACCCGAAGCCAGCTCAACTGCTCCAGAGGCGAGCAAAGGCGCGCCTGGCGCTCCGGGCGAGATGTATGTCTCGGACGGCGACTACATTCAGGACATAGAGGTCAACGATTTGCGAAACCGATATATGCTCATGAAAGCGCAGACGCAGCAAGCGGTAGGTCAATGGCAGTGCGTACTGGTACAAACATCCTGCTAACTCGTGATTTAGATCCAGAAAGATACTGGAGCTGGTAATGAATCCCAGAAGCCTAGCCTTGTGTTCTTAGCCACTAATATCCTTAGATCTCACTGTTCGAGGGAAATACTACCCCAACAAAAGCATGGCTACTGCTGCCGTAAGTATTCGAGCCGGATGCACGCTCGCCAAAGCTAACCTCGCAGGAACCTCCTTTATACCTCCACATCACCGCCAGAACAAAAGAGGTGCTGGAAGCTGCCGTCGCCAAGGTCAACGAGTTGATTGAGCAGGAGCTTCCCCAACTTGTCGATGAACGCCGGTTCAAGCGCCGCGAAAGAGAACAGCCGGAGAATGACGATAATAGCCGCGTAAGACCTTCGGTGTTACCTTTTTATTAATTATACTCATAAGTCGCAGCGCAACAAATGGCCAGAAGAGAGCATTCCCGTAGGTCTGGAGCCTGTTCCCGGCTTCAACCTTCGAGCCCAGATTGTCGGTGCAGGCGGCTCTTATGTTAAGCACATTCAGCAAGAAACGGGATGCCGTGTCCAGATCAAAGGTCGCGGCTCAGGATACATTGAACGAGACACTAACCAAGAAAGTGACGAGGAAATGTTCCTTCACGTCGCGTGCGTCGCCGTTACCCGATTTTCTTGACAATTCATTGCTGACCAGTTTCCTCTCACAGCGGCCCCGACCTGGACATGGTAGAAAAGGCCAGGGATCTCTGCAAAGACTTGATTGAAAACGTCCGCGAGCAGTACGAAGAGTTCAGAAGCCGTCCGCCGCGCCAACATGGCGATCGTGGGGGCTACGGTGACCGAGGCGACCGTGGCTACGGAGGTGACCGTCGCGGCGGCTATAATGACCGCGGCGGTGATCACTACAGTGGCCGAGGTGGCGGCGGCGGCGACCCGTACTCTGGCTACGGCAGGCAAAGCTCGGACAGCGGCTCTAGAACTGCCGCTGCTGCTACGGACCCCTCTGCCAACGCGGACTACAACGCGCAATATGCTCAGTACTACGCTCAGGCGGCTGCTAACGGCCAGGATCCCTACGCCGCTTATGGCGGCTACGCGAAGTAAGCCTAGCTACCTCTTTTCTCTGAGTTTGGTCGGAGTTTGCTGACATGATGTAGCTACGTTGCCATGTACCAGCAGTATTACGCTCAGTATCAGCAAGGGCAAGCTGGTGCCGCACAGTCGCCAGCCCCCGGGGCGTCAGCATCACCGCAACCTCCTCCTCCAAGTGATTCGGCACCTCCTCCCCCTCCTCCTTCCAGCGCCGCCCCTCCGCCGCCGCCCTCTGGATCACCTCCCGGCGCCCCGGGTGGCTACAGCGCTGTCCGTATATCCCCCTACCAATCTTGCTTTCGCTCAAAGCCTTGACTGACAGACAGCAGGTCCCTCCTCCGCCTGGTCTGTAAGAAGACAGCTTCGAAAAGGCTGCTTCTTGGGTCATGTAAAAATGATTTTTTTCGATACCTTTTGTTTTTGCTCACTGACTCTGCGGTGTTGCGTGCCATTGACTTTTAGGGTCAGAAAGCTTACCACCTGTCGGTGCTGCGTCGTAGGGCAAGGAAAGAATGGAATGCAGACGAAGAAGAAGAAGAAGGCGCCCGCCCTCGCGAGGAGCCACGAGCTCCTGGTACTAAGTATTGAAGAAGAAGCAAATTGTGGCGAGGTCAAACTAATATCAATTATGCACAGTGCGCTGCAGATTATCTATCATTGGCTCTCTTTCTGGGTTTTTTTTCTTTTCGTTTTTGAAATGCTGAATTTTGACAGGCTTCACAAAGCTCGAGCAATAGGTTGGCGTTGCTGCGCCCGTGTTTGCTAATTTTTGCAGATTCTCGATGCTAGACTGGCGCACTACATATCGAGGCCGCCTGATGGTTTTGGTGAAATGTGTGACTTGCTGACAGTTTCTAGCTTGACCAAATTTGTAAAAGATGTAGCCACTGCGATATTTTCCAAATAGGCCCCAATACAAGCAAACTGCTCCGAGTCTCTTGTCTGACCAGCGCTCCCTAATTGAGCCGCACGAAGCTGCTTCTCACAGAGGGCAGGCGGACTGGATCAATGGCTCTCGGCCGGGAGAAGACTCGAATTGACAACATCCGCGCAGCGACGTTAAGGCAAGACAATGGTTGTTGAATATGCTCAATGCATGTGTGGTGGGTTATTGCGCAACGAATTGCAACACGCTCAAGGTTGGAAGCTTTGCAGTGGTGCCATCTTCCAGCTGTCGACGGCGAGTACCTAGTAATAAACAGTTGAAAGCTGAAAGCAGCTCAACATGATGATTGTGTTGCCATGCCCTCAACACCATCTCAAACTATAAATACAAGCAGTCAGCAATAGGAAAAAAACAATGACTTACTCGCGTATTATTTACGGATGTTCAGATATTCACAAAGTGACATGACAAAAACCTCGGACTTGACGTTCTCTTGACAAGTCCCTTGTTACGTCACCTCCACCGGCCCACTTGGGACGGCGAAGCTCCAACATCGACAACAACCCCAAAACAGCTTCCCTTTCGACAGCCAGAGTATCCGCCACTTCAGAGTACCGCGCGGAGGCGCAAACATAACCAGTCATGAGCCACCAAAGATATCTCTCCCACGATCCCATCAAGGAACCTCATTCCGTCTCCGTTAAAGTTCTTCGGTTCGTTTTAGCCGCCGCGCCACAGCACCTACCACCGCAACCCGTCTTGAACCCCATCTCCGTCTTCTGATGCTCACCCTCTCTCTCGTCTACTACAGCCTATCATGCCCGTCTCTCGTACCGCAATACCCGATCGAGCCGCCCTTTAAACCCTCAAACACCGCCGCCGCCGCCGCTACCGCCGCCGCCTCACCTCTCCCCGCATCGCTCGCCTACCACCCCAGCAGCACCAACCCGTCGCCCTTTCTCCTCAGCCCGATCCTCAACCTACCCGTGTCTTTTGGCTCAGCCTACGTCGGGGAGACGTTTAGCTGCACCCTCTGCGCCAACAATGACCTCGACAGTAGCGCCGCTACGAAGCGCCAGATTCGCGACGTCCGTATCGAGGCCGAGATGAAGACACCCGGACAGGCCAAGGCCCAGAGTCTCGAGCTCGGGCCGGCTACGTCCGAAGAAGCCGCCGCGACAGATCTGGCACCGGGCGGCACCCTGCAGAAAATCGTCTCGTTTGATCTCAAGGAAGAGGGCAACCACGTGCTCGCCGTGACGGTGAGCTACTACGAGGCGGCCGAGACGAGCGGCCGCACGCGCACATTCCGGAAGCTATACCAGTTCATCTGCAAGCCCTCGCTGATTGTGCGCACAAAGGTTGGCGTTTTGGAAGCGCCCGCCCCCAAGAAGAAGAAGAAGAAGAAACAGCAGCAGCAGCAGCCGCCGCCGCTACTGCGGTGGGTGCTCGAGGCGCAGCTGGAAAACTGCAGCGACGACACGATGCAGCTCGACAGGGTCGTCATGGAGCTGGAGCCCGGGCTGACAAGCCGCGACTGCAACTGGACGGCGGGGGCCGGAACGGGGTCGGCCGGCGTGCAGAAGCCGGTGCTGCAGCCCGGCGAGGTCGAGCAGGTGTGCTTTGTGGTAGAGACGCGGCGCGGCGGAAACGAGGAGGAAGAGGAGGATTTGGATGTGGTGGCGAGGGCGCGGGCCGCGGGCGGACCGGACGCGCGTGTCGTGTTTGGCGTGCTGGGCATTGGCTGGCGCGGGGAAATGGGCAATCGTGGGTTCCTCTCGACGGGCAAGCTGGGCACGCGGGTCGTGCGGTGAGTCGTGCGGCACTGTGAAGTGCACAATGGGAATTGGACAAACATGATAAATTGAGCATGAATGGCGAGCAAAGACTTACTCGTGTTGATTCTATGATCTTCGCCCTTCTTCCCGTGTCCGGTGAAGAACAGGGAATCATCTGCATCACGACCGACCTCGTCCGTGGCAAGTGCCGTATTGGCAGTGGGCTGTCTCTCATACGCGCTGCTTTCTTGTCAATTGAAGCACGAAGCAGAGAGCATTCACTTTGCTCTCCGAAACCGAATACTTGGTGTGTCCTGCGCTTCCATGGGAGTTTCGCATCATGACATTGCTAGTGCGGCTGAGCCAAGCTTTGGGGCTGTCAATTCATGTTTTGCTCTAGGCACATACGTCGGCGTGGAAGCGGCGTCTGGCTCGTCAAGTTGTTTACTCTCGCTACAGTCCAGCCCCAAGATGCCTTGTCGGATAGCGCTCCAAGATGGTATATCTATCAAGTACGACCAGAGTGTGCAACAAAGGCAAAGTATCCTCCATCAGCACGGTGTTTAGTTGAGAGAGTGTGACTATCGCGCTGCCTCTACTTTACGTATCCAGCAACGCCGTTATATAGCAGCCACATTATTGCTGGCCAACTATATTATTTTCATCGTCTTGGCGCAATTGTATTGTCTGTTGAAGAACCAATAGTGTCTGAGAGACTCATGACGCGACATACGTAATCTGTGCAAGGTAGGCACGGCAACAAGGACGGCTTACCGGGGTAGCACAGCCATATCGGCATCAGCTCCGGATCCATGAATACGAATCACGGCTTGGCACGAGCCAAAGCCCTTGTGGGACAAGCGCTAGCACGAACAGGTCCGCCGCGCTATAACCTTTCCATGGCAAATGCTCGCTCGTGCTGAATTAGTAGACATTTGTAGACTGCTCTGGTCCTGCGTCCACCACGAAAATAAGACAGCACTCCTGGCGGTAAAAAGGAAATCTGGCCAGCAGACAGAATACTAGATTTCCATGCTTAGCCATACCATTACGTCGATGAGCGGCCAAGGGGAAACTGTAAACAGGCAGTCAGTGACGCAAGGCGTACGGTTGAGTCGGTACGGCGAGACTCGGATGTTGGACAACCTCAGGCTCAGCACGGGCAGAGCTCGACCTGGAAACGACCCAAGTCATGAGCTACTCAACTCGAACTTCAATGCGTTGACGGTCAGTGATACTTATCATTCGACAAAGAGCGAAATGCTGATCCCCTTGTGGACGGCTTTCAATACGTCGGGACTCTGTCGACCCCACCGTTGCACTGACATGCGCCGAACCGTGGGGTCGTTTCAAGTTACGGACGACTCAGCTGAAAGAGCAAGAAGTTTCTTTGTTGCGACTGGTTCGTCAACCTAGCCCAGCCTAATTTGGCAGTCAACTGAGTCGGTGCCCTTGTGCCCAGCTACCAGTAGGAATCGTTAGCGAATCTTGGCGGCCCCAATCGGTAAATTGATCATCGGTTCGCAGTGGCCTCGGCTACGACCTCAGCATTCATGAATGTTGTAACGCAATGATAGTGGACTCGTCACGCCTCGCGACCTATGTTCCAGGGCTTCGTTTCGTGGGCACTGCTGCGCGTCACTCAATATGCATGCCGTGCATCCTGTAAATAGATGTGGCGCAGTGGATCGGGCATCTGTGGCAGATTTTTTCCGCCAGGGCGGAATCAGTGGCCGATTCACTATTCCCGATTGCACGCAAAGCCAAGGGAGCCAAGGAAGCACTGCAAAATGGCAGATAGCCAGATGTTGGGCGAAAGCATTAAGCCGCCCGTTGCCGGCTTATCTGAGCCAAATTACTCGCCCAGCGGCTTGTTCCTTATACATCTTTCCCGCACTCGTAGAGATGGTGTGCGGGTGTCGTATTCCACACTTATCGTGGCTTGCAGAGATACGGAGGCTCCGAAATGCTTGGGCTTGGAGCACTTTGGGGTCATTCGTGCAGCCACTGGCAGGAGCGAAAGATTAGAGTATGGTGGAGAGACGGGAAGATTCCCACGCGTTTCTGCGGGCGCTGGCATCGAAGTGCTGGCTTGTATCAATAGGTAGTGACTAGTTAGAGAAAAGCTATCTGAAAAAAGGGTCGTGTTTATCAGTGGTTGGCGGCGAGACGCGTTGCAGCTAAAAGATCGCCAGGGTCTCCGGGATTCGATGGTCGGAACAGTGAATAGCGCAGCGAAAAGGGATGGCTCAGGTCTTAGATCCATCTGATCCAATTCAGCTGGCCAAGTATACGTTGTATTGCATTGCGAGGGACTAAGGAGTAGTTAGGTATCCGTAGACAGCGGCTTAGTGTCTTTGAGGACGACGTGCTGGGCGGAGCGGGAGTGTCTGGTCCTCTTGCGGGAGAACGGGGCAGCCCAAAAGCAAAGACGGCAGAGAAGAAAAGGAAGAAAAATCGATCGTGTCAAGGCCTTGGTGTGTGGTGGCGCTGCAGGGTTGTATCGGGCAGTTTACGTGAAACAGAGAGCCAGGCCCGCGTGGCCCGCTGACGCAGGAACAAGCCTGCTGTAAAAAGGGGAATTAACTTTACTAGTGGCCCTGGCGGATTGGCGGTACGCGTTGGCGTGTTGAGTCTTTGCTTGGCAACACCGGTGGGCGGCTAGCAGCATGGTTGGAACCCCTGACGGGAGCATGGATAGACGCGAAGCCTAACTATTTCTCGATGGACGAGACAGTGTTTTGTCTTGATTGTTGTTTTTGGTGCTTTGCGGCTGAACCTGGACACAGTCATATCGGCATTGTTATGGCGACATGTGGAATGCCATCTTGTTCAGACCATGATGGAGACTAAGCTGTGTCGGAGACAAAGCTGCTTGGATGGATCTTGTGGCGTCGGCTTGGTGGTGGGTTGGGCGTCTTGTGCCCCATCCCGCATGACGACTGCCCTGCGCTGATTGACACGTCCCGTGGCTGTTGCATAGCGTTTATTGATGAGCGGCGTCGATGCCCAAGACCAATATTGTGGCTGCCGCGGTACGTTGAGCCAAGCATGCCAGCATGCCTCGATACAAACGGCAGGGCGAGTTAAATACTCGGAGCGGGAGATGATGGAATCGGAAATGACGTCGACATGGTCTAGCTCACAACTGACTAGTTCGATGCTCCAGAGGCTCCAAAAAAAAGACCCAAGACCCTGGCAAAGATGGTGAATGATAAAAGGCGGGCGGAATGCCACAAATACATACGGATAGTTGGGATGGTGGTGATTTAGAAATGGCAGGGCACTGACAATGGCAACTGCAAGCTGGGCCGAACCCCACCAACAACAGGCTTTGGCTCGTGGTGGAGCGAGTGGGCTACAGAGTGGCAGAGTGCTGCCCATCGCTTGCCAACTTGCTTTCTTTGCTGCAATTGATGTGGTGCTTGGTGGCGTGCAGTGCACTGTGACTTGCGCAGAGTTCGAAATGCATGGTAATTGTTGTGCATTTGCCCAGAACGGCTCAGTCCGGGTACTTGTCCACCTATACCTTGCCTGATGGCACCTGCAGCAGATTCCGGCCAGCCAAGCTCACAGGGGTCACAGGGCCCAGCCAGCAAAATAACAGGCCTACCTTGTCACTCACTAGCCATCCATGACGCCTATGACTGCCTGTAAGATAATCCGCCATCCACTGAAGACGCTCTGCAGCATCATCATTACTGATTCTTCAGGCTGCAGTCTCGTGAAGCAATACCTACCTAGTATCTACCTCCCCTACCTACCTAGGTAGGGGTGGTTGGTAGGTTTCGGATCGACACCTCCATTGATCATCACCACTGCTCTACCACTAGCCAAGCATACGAATACACGCAACTACGTCAATGCTGGCCTCAACTAGACCTCGTACTAGCGGCTCTCCGGCCTGTCACCAAAAGGGGTTTCCCAGGATCTGCAGGTAGCTACCTACTTAGGTAGGTACTCAGTAGTACGGATACACAGGTACTGAATGCTGGCATTACCGTCGTACGCTAATCCCCGGACCGAAGCTGACTGTGATTAGCTGCAAACACCCGCGTCACTCTTGTCAACCAACCTCTGCTCCTCCGCCTCAATATTTCATGTTCACTTTCCTTCCCGTCTCGTCTCTCCTTTATCGTTAATCTTTTACTCCGGCATCACGCTAGACTCAATCTCTTCCTCATTTCATCAAACAACTGCTCTAGTCGTAGCCACGACGCGCGCCGTCAAGTTTATTAAGCTCGCCTCCACCCACTCCAACAAAACTTGGAAACCTTTAGTTCGCCCCTCCCCCTCGGGCCCCTTCCCCCTGTCCCGCCTCTCAGCCTTTGAGTTGCATCTCATTGCATGGCCTTGTATGCTCCTACCGCCGCCGAACCATTTCGCTTCTTTCACTCTCGACCGACTAATTCGTATTGCACTGAGAGATTCTCGGGCTGATCATCTTCGCCCTCAATTTTCCCACCTCTTCATCAAATCTATCCGCTGGTCGGCCATCAAACCCTGCGCTCTTCACCCTCCTTCCGACCTGCCTTTGCGACCATCGTGTTCCTCTCCGACCAGCTCATTGTCCAACGTCTTGACCAGCCCAACTCACAAAAGCCCGTCGAGAGCCGCTCAACGGTCTGCCTCCTGTTGGAGAGCCTCAACGCGCGCCGACCGGCCCAACGGCCAACATTTTGTTCTTTCAGCCTCCAGCCCGCACACATTGATATGAAATGGATTCATCGTCTGCTCCTCTCGCTCACTACTTCTGGATTGCCGGTGTAGAGTCAATATCCTACGACGATGCTCCCCAGACAATTTTGCCCGTCGACGATACCATTGCCGAGGACGGTGAGCCCGATAATGGCGTAATTGTCAACGGCCAGCATCGCGTCAATGCCGCCCGCCATTCACGCCAAAACTCTGCCAATCGCCTCTCCAAACTCTCCATCGACGCCCATTCCACAACCAGTACACTCGATGACGATGGAAGCCGCAGCAATCGCAGCAGTGCTACCATTCGCCCCAGCAGCAAACTACCTCCCGCCGCAAATGGCTCCAGCATCGTTGCACCACTCGAAGAAGGCTTGCCGCTCACTGCCCGCATGGGCGACGTTGACTTTGACAGAGCTTTGCTCAAGTTTGCAGCTGAGCGAGAAAACTTTCTCGAGGATCTATCCTTCACCGCCGGTGCTAGAGTTCAGGCCAGAGCTCCCATGGTCAATCCACGTGCTGAGCGCATCAAAGCTGATGAGATTCCTAGCGGCCGAATGAGTCCGCTACGCAGCCTCAAAGGCAGCATACGTCGAAAAATCAGCTTTAGAGAAATGAGCAGCACAAAACGACAAGGCAACATCAACAAGAGCAGCAGCATCAATGGAGCTGGTCCGTTTCCTACTTGGCTTGTCCAAAACAACATTACTAACGCGTCTATAGCCTCTGTACGCACCGCCAAGCGCCTCAGCAATTACAACTCCGTCATTCCTCCGCCCGAGCCGCTCAATACCGACCCCGATATGCACCCGCTTAAGCGTCGCTTCGAACCCGTTCTGTTGGACCGATATCCCCCCAAGACTGCTACCGAAGAGGTTCCACGACGAGGCCGATTCCCAGACTATGTGCCCATGTTCGCCTTCCCCAATGATATCCAGATCGTCTCCTCGGATGAACGCCCACGCTCGACATGGCATGGCTTCACCATGACAGCAGAGGATAGCAGCAAACTATATGGCATTTCCATTATCATCTGGACAGCCTTGTCGGCCGACGTTGCTGACGAGGTCGAGATGAAATGCGAGCAGTGGCGCCAGAGCCACATGTCGAATGAAGAACGCGAGCTCGCCGCGAGCTTGGGTATCAGACTGGCTGGCGAGCGCACACATCTTTCACAGCTTCTAGCGAAGCTGCCAACAATACCATCTGGGTCTTCTGCTCGCGACAGGCTTGAAGATGAAATCAGCACTGTCGAGGAAAAAATTGCACTCATGACGGATATGCTGCGTCCACTTCGCCACGGTGCGGCCTCCAAGATTGAGGGGCTGACGGCTGGGGAGAGTGGACTGTGGATCCCTCGTGCCTACGGCGTCTTGGGCAAAGACGCTGCCAACATGTCTTTCTGGAAGGAGTGGCTCAAGGCAATCGTTGTTCCCATGACTGATGGGGCTGTTCTCCGAATACCTCCCAGCTCACCCAGGGTCGGTCGTTGGCAGCCACTCGAGCGCTATGTTGTCAACATGTGTACCGAGGCATTCAGTCCTCTTGGGTCCAAAACGCAGGTCGAGTTGGGAATCCGGGAATTGAAGCTTTATGCTCGCAAAGAGGCCACCAATGAGATACCTGGCTCCCGGACTATTGATTTATACGCGCTGTTCCGCTGCTTGTCGCTGGAGAACATCGTCGCTCTCTACGAATACGCCATGGCCGAATCTCGCATAATCTTCCTTTCCTCGCACACCAGCATGCTGCATTTGGCTTGCCACGCATTGGTAAACTTGCTGTACCCTCTAAAGTGGGCCAGTATCTTCATCCCCATCCTTCCCGCCAGACTGATTTCAGCCCTCGAAGCTCCTTGCCCCTACATCGTCGGTGTTGAGCGACGATACGACCGCATTGATCTGCCTGACGACTATGTTCTTATTGATCTCGACAAAGACACCATTGACGCAACTTCTCAGCCTCACCGACTACCTCGCCAGCAGAGACGGAAGCTCATGTCGCTTCTTCAAGTTGCCGCCCCTCACCGAATTCGCTATGGCGTTGTGGAAGGCCCGCCACCATACGCCGTTGAGTCGTTCCCTTATGATGCCTTTTCGACGGAGAACGGGTCAATTTTTAATACTAGAGCTGCCGACAGCACCCTAGGGAAATGGGTTTCACAGAACTCGTCGAGCTTTGGTGAGCCCGTGGCCGCCTCTGCGCTACAACCTCCTGTCTTCAACGCATTCGCAGAGGCTGTCACTGACAATGCCAAATCGGACCGCCCTGGCACCAGCAAGTCGAGCAGGACGAGCCCCGAGTCTTCAGTGTCACCCGAATCTGCCCACTTCCCTCCTATCCCGTCGACACCAATCTCTAGAAGCGATTCTGGTTTCGCGTTGACGGCGACTTTGCGGGAGAAGCGCTCGGGCCACTTTGGCGAGGAAAAGATGCGACGCAGCTCTTCGTTTGGCATGGATAAGTTCCAGCCAATGCATCGACCTACCCATCCATTCCTCAATGGCCATCAGCAAAATTACAGCATTTCGGGAATATCCATTGATTCGACGGCGACCGGGTACGGGGGCGGTAGTGGCGGCTATGCACCGTCTACTTACGCGCAATCGACTCTGGCGGCATCAACCATTATGCCCAGCATGCAAATTCAGCCGGTTCGCAACACTGAGACGACAGTGTGGGTAGAAGGTCACTGCTTTAATCTGGACCGCAAGGATGCTACTTCGACATGCACTATTTGCGCCGAAAAAGCAGATGCTGAGGGCATGTACCATTGTTCCGCGTGCAAGACAATCTCACATGGTCGCTGCTTGGGCGTCGCTTCGCTTGTCTGTCCTCAGGCCTTTCACTCTGACCGCGTTCGTGCCGCCTTTGTCCGCTGCCAGGCTAGTCTGCTCTATACCTATCGCAAGCATCTCGCCCGCCCGTCGAAACAACAACGCTCCAACGGACAGATATACGCCTTTGACATGGATGGGTTCATTAAGAGTCTCCCACATGAGCAGCAAGACTATGCCGTCATGATGCGTGACACGCAGCTATTCAACGAGTTTATTCACGAACGAGAGCTTACAGCGCCCACGGAGCCGTCGATCCGACTGTTTGACGAAGTCATCATGGCCAAGAAGGCGCGTGGGCGTCCCGGTCTTTCGTCTGGCCTGTCGACGCTGTCGCGCCTTTCGTCGATTCGAGTATCCCATGGGGCCTCTGCCAACGCCTTTGGTCTCGCCCCGCCGCGTGGCTCCAACAAGCCACCGAGCTATCTCAACGACACCTCCGATCACATCTGGCGAACCGCGGCTGTGCCAGTACCCAAAGGCAACTTTACCGGCGAGTACCGCTCGGTCGTGACGCGAGTGCCCGCCCGCTTGGATCGCACTCTGATGCGCGAGCCGCGTGCCATCCAGGGCGTGCCACGCGTGGAACAGCGTGGCTCGCGAGGTCTTGTGCGAAAGCAAGTCGCCAGCATGCTGGGCACGACGCCCCCGCCTTGAATGAGCCGCCGCAGCACATACTCCTCATTGAAAACTGACCCACTCGAGCAAAATCCAAACACTAGGCCTGGCAAGGTAACTAACTGGATCGATATAGAATCGCATCATTTGCACTAAACATGAGGGTGCCAGGAACACAAACGCTACTTGTATATTATTCTATCCAAAAAGGGAGGCTCGAAAAGTTTGCTATTCTTTTTTGTTTCTTCTAGTGTGTGTTATCTATCTTTTTCTTTCACATTGTTGTATTTTTTCTTGCCGGCTTTATTCTTCATCTACGGTTTCGCGAGACAAGGAATATGTGTGCCAACGGGCACAAGGAAATGGCAACGGGGCAACTTGAAGGAATTGTCAGACCCTGATTAACTTTGGACATGTGGGTGAAAACAGCACCCGTCGGATACAAAAAAGAGAATTCAGTTCGCTACTTTGGGGAAATTTTGGTCAAGTATATGCATAGTGGTTCTTGCACCAACTGTTCAAGTATATCAAATGCTCCTGTGCAGCTCCTGTGCATCAAATGATTCGTGCATCGAATGATTCGTGCATCAAACGATTTGTGCTTCAAAGGCGCTACGAGTGGGCAGCAGAGGCGACGTGTGTCTTTCCAGTGGCAAGTCTACGAGCACTACGAGCACTGAACAGAATAGCTGATTGCACCGCAAAACATTTGAAACTAAGATTACAATACAACGATCATCAGGCAATAAATTCATTCAATAATTTGATTCGTCAACAAGCTCGATAGCAAAGCTAGTATATGTGAATCTGCCCACAAGGTAGCAACCGCGTATCGAATGCACCGACAGGTCGCGTGACGCGGTAAAACAAGGTGCTGGAAGCAAATCAATCTCTAGTCATAACAAGATGAATGCAGCAATATTTGCTTCGAGCGGGTATAATGGTATATTCTCCGCTTCCCCATCTTTCCCTCCATCTCTTCTTTAAAACATTAAAAAGAGTCATGCTCCCAGCCGACTTCCTTGAGAATTTGCGCGGCCAATTTCTGGTACGACAAATGGCCTTGCTGTAAATGTTTGACATGGTAGTTTTCGACACCACCGACGCCTTTGATCTCCTGCAATCCTGCAATCCCAGAATGGGTGTTTGAGGTGCGATATAGGAAACCAAGAAGGTAGTCTTGTTCCGTGTATGCGTTGATTAATCGACCCGAGACGACACTCTTCATCGCCATCCAGACTTTACTATCTGAAGGTGCGGGAGTACCCATCATGACGACGGAATCAACCAGGCCAAACTGACGACGCTCCGCAAGAACCATGAGGCACATGTATATCGCCCTAGCGGCAAGGCTATAGCCGACAAGAGATACCGAGCGCTCTCCGTGGAATTTGTGGCGGACAATGGCATCAGCAAGAAGAGTTCCGAGTTTTTCGGCACGAACCATGCCGAGACTCCAAGGATTGTCAATAATCTTGCTGATTTTCAGCAAAGGTTCGGGCCATTTCGAATTCAGTAGGCAGTGGAAGACTGTAGGACCGTAAGGATAAGCCACGTTTTGAAAAGAGACAAACCTACTTGAATCCTTTAGAATCTGCTTTCTGGCCAGTTTCCATGCAGTACTGCCAATAACAGTCTCGAGGGCATTGCCGAGGCTTTCAACGGTGGTGAGGTCCCACTGCACCACGTAGACCTCAGTCTGTTGGCCCAAGGAACTCCATGGAGTCGTAACCGCATCGCCGTTGAGCATGAACCCGCCGAGCGCGATTACAATACGTAGTCGTCGCTGTCCGGGTAATGGCTGTCTCGGGTCCACATACTTGGCATCTCCAGCTTCCGTCACAGACCAAAACGAAAAATCCTGAATCTCGCGCAGAAAGCCTTCCACCATCTTGTCAACTGGCTTGGCAGGGTTCATACCAAACAGCGAGCCCATTAGCAGGCCGTTTTCAGACATGATACCCAAAAGAGCCGCAGCAGCCAGTGTTGTCAGGCCACTACCCTCAGAACCAACACCAACGCCAACTAGAGCTCTAGCAAGGCCCATGCTGCCCATGTTGGCCCCACCTAGGCTAAACTTCCATCTTTTGGAAAGCTTGTTTTCTTCCTTTTGAGCCGCCGCCTTCTCTGGGCTGACTTCCATGGCAGCGGCTGCAAGTCCTTTGGCGATGCGTATTTCGTCTTGATTGTGTACCTTGATGGGCAGATTCAAGGATGAAGTCAGGTTGACGAGAAGCAGTCGAGCATTAGCATTGTAGTCGTGAAGCGACAGCACAACGAGGAACATGATGTGCAGCAGCAATTTTCGTCTTTCATAAGGCAGTGGCCACAGATTATTGGGGATGGCGGGATGGAGTCGGCTCAGAAATGGGTCGACGTAGGCGGGTGGTATTTGAGGAAGAGCTGTGACTTCAGGTTAGTTGAGATTGAACGATGGAAGTATCTTCAACAGCGAAGTCGTTACCATTTGACACTGTGGTTGGAGGGGGTGTGGAAGATGCTCCACGGCCATTGAGTCTTGCGTCACGCCCTCCACGGCCTGTACGTGCGCGAGGCGGACCCCCTCGGTTGCCTCTTCCGCGACCTCGACGGGCGACTTCTCTTTCGGTATTGTCGACAGTCAAGTCCCGGAGACGCTGGATGACGGACGCCTGCCACTTGCGAAAGAATGCAACAGCCTCGTTTCTCAATTCTTGCAGCTGCGGAGGAGTCTCGTCGTCGTGATGGTGTTGATGAGGGGAGGGCTTGATTGCCGCTGATCCAATGGGCCTGTTTGCAAAGGATCTTGGAGGTGCGGTATTCTCCTTGTCGTTGCTTTCCTGCTCGCGGAGAGCCAGAGCCAGCCAGTTTCGGTCGGGGCCTTCACCTTCCACGAATGGAATCATCGGAGAATCAAACAGACTGTTGATGTCTCGAAACATCTTTTCAGTAATGGCCGTGACGAGAAGAATCAGGTTCGACTTTTCGTTGTCACTAATGATGCCAGTGAGATCAACGGGGCGTCGCGAAGGCGCGCTGCCTCCTCGTCCTCCACGAGCCATTATGTCTTCTGATATAGATCAAATCATACGCGACAGCAAAATGACGGGGGGGCACCTTGGCTGAGGTGCCAGGCGAGGGGTTTGGCGCCGTCAAATGCAAACAGGAAATGAGAAGTCGTGATGTTGTCTGGAAATGCTGTTTGCAAATGATGTAAGTGCAGGCTATTAGGGCGTTGTTGGAGGCGGACAAGATCTGATGAAGGCGGACAAGATCTGATGAAGGCGGACAAGATGAACTAAATAGAAGAACGATTGAACTCGCACCAGGGAATCATCAAAGATGGAACACGATTTGGGCACCTGATGAAGCTGGGTGCGACTGGTGAGCGTTCTGTACGACCAAGTGACGATACACGAGCGTCAATTTATTGGCTGACTGGCTGTGTAGAGGCAAGGCTGTGTGAATGGAACAAACGCCAAGATGGATGCAAGAAAGAAAAAGAAAGAACGGGACCACTGTATCGGCTTTAATCAGGGCAGAGATGGATTTTTGGCAGACAAGATCAAGTGAAGAGAGAAAGAAACGAAAGATTCTGGCCGGCCAGGTGTTGAGGCGCGTTGGGCGAAAACTGCCTGCCACCTGCCACAAGAGTGATTGCCAAGTGTCACGGCAGCTGGCAACACGAGCGGCAGTTTAGGTGCCCAACAATCGAGACGGGAATACCATGGGATGAGACTGGATTCGCTAGAATGAGGGATTGAGTGAGATGCGAGATCGTGCAGCAGCAGCAGCAGCAGCCAACGCTGATTCGTTTTTTCCTAGAACGAGGCGCGATTCCATCTCTATATGGAATGACGCTCGCATGCCCTCCATGTGGAAGGGGACAAAGCAAGAAAATAAGGGCCTCTGCACATTCACCGGCCGTCCATCTTGTGTGACACAGCGGAAAGAATAAAGGAAGAATTTGATTAAACGGGTTGTGAACTGGGGTGGCTGCCGTTTGAACGGGACGAGGACATGAAGGAAAGAGAGCATGTTTTCGGTTCGGCCCTATGCAGCGTAACCGACAGGAAGCAATCCTGTGGTTTTCGCTAAAGAAATAAAAAGCTAAGAAATCCCAGAAGGAATAAGAAGAGGGAAAAAAAAAACCCTCTGCAGGCCAGGAAACGCGGACAGCCGAAATGAGCTGCTCGTCCGCTGACGGGAGGCTGCACGACGACGTCATTGGCCATTTCGTTTGCACCCCCCCCCCCCCCGGGCGGCCGCGTATGGGGGGTATGAACATGTTGATTGGCTTGAATCAAAGAGAAGGGAGGGGGCAGACACTGAAAGAAAACAGCTCTCTCTATTGGTAAACTCGTTTTCCCACGACATTCCTGTTCCAGCTCGACAATATCAATGGGGTCGAGGTTGCCTGCCTACCTGCCTGCCTGCCGGCTGCGGCAAAAGCATGTCTGGCTATGCGTTTGCCAATGGCCAGAGAGCTAGCGCTGCGACGCTACCCTGCCTGTTGCCGTATATGGTATACGCGCAAAAAACGCCATGGCACTATCGTCCTGCCAAACTGTCTCTCCCGTGCAGTAGAGTTATAAACAGCCTTCCCATCAAAAGAGGGTGTCCGTGTTGGTCATGTGGTCGCCTCCAACAAAAGCCCAGCATGTGCAGCGGACAACTGTTTTTCATACCAAGCATGAAGAAATTCAAAATGTCGCTGCTGGATCAACAGTGAACGATGCTTCGAGTTCCAGACACACAAAGACGCATACACACCGCTTCGATTCTGGCTGCTACCCCGGAATCTACAAGGCGCGTGCATGCGCCTCGGCTCCGATATACACATGTCCATCAGCCATTGTGAATATCTGCAGCGCCCAAATCCTGCTCACCGTCTTGAAACGACTCCAGAATTTTTCCCCTTCATGGGGCCATCTCTCCAGAGGGGGCCGCCAGCCCTAGCTTTTTCCTGTGTAACCCGAGATGGCTGCATTGTTTTTTTTTTCTTTTCACCGGCTGCGACACGTCGGTCTGGCCAAAGAGAAGTGGCGCTCCATCCACCCTCCCCTCTCTTCGGTCAAAGGCACACCCGGGTAGCGGGCCTTGGAAGTTGTCATTTGCAACTCATTTGCGTTTCACTTTCTCGAACAAGAAAGTATAAGGCATACATACAAGGCCGCCCACCTATACGGCCCATATACTATCGAGACAGCCCTCTTACACGTGGCCATGTCCACACGCCCTACTCTTTCCAGCTCCTCAAGGATCAGGAAAGAAGAAAAAGCAGGAACTCTTTCTCAGGATGCCCTCCTTGTGCTGTCATTTCACTCATCCATTTCGTGGTATCGAAAATGTGCCGTTGCGGCAAACGTCGGGATTGGTAGTCCGCAGATGTTGCACTGGTCGCCCCTCGCTCCGCTCCAACATTCATCAGCATCCAGCTCGTCAAAGTCATCGTCGCCTTCCACCACCTCCGCCGGCATGCCCTCCTCCTCCTTCTCGTCATCCGCCTGCTCCTCCATCACCACCCTCCATGGCCGGAGCACTTCGTCCTGCCGCTTAAACATGTTTGCAATGTCCCGACCTGCCCCGTGCTTGTCCTCTGCCGCCCCCGCAGCCATGTTTGCCACGCAAATGTTGACAAGCTGTAGATTCCACCCGCTGCTACTGCTACTACCGCTGCTACCCTTTTCCGCACCGAGACGCCGCAGCAGGGGCAGCAGCGCCTCTGATACCAGGCGCTCTGCGACCTCTTCGATGCCCGCTCCAAGGTCCAAGAGGAAGCTCGGTGCCGGCGCAGACCTCGACAACCGGCTGAAGCTGCGCTCCTCGCCTGACCCGGCTTTTGGCCAGGAGCGGATGGACAGGCGTAGCGTGCGCGGCCGCGCAACCCATCGCAGCGCGAGTGGCTCGTCCGCATTGGCGTCTTGGCTTACGAGATCGATGCGCATCCGTCGCACAAGAGAACACGACAGCTTGAACAGCTCCTCCGTAATCTGCGCCATCGTTTCCAGCCCCTTGTAGGTGTCCTCGATGCTCAGCTGGCTCGGCACGTCTGTGCCTTCCTTGACTTCGGTGGCGTCTACCCCGTGAAGCAGCCCCCATATGCGCGCACCGACTCCCCGTTCCGCCCCTGGACCTGCCAGCACCTTCTCCAGCGAGGCTGGCGAAATGCCCGGATGCAGACGCGCTTCTTTTACAGTGACGACCGACTTGAATGTGTGCGAGTCGGAGTCGTTTTTAACGCCCATGACGATAGACTCGATGCACTGTGCCACCTTGAATCCAATACCAGGCACGTCGCGGAGCAAATGCGCATCCATAAACGCCACAGCATCGTCGTCGGTCAGCGCGAGCAAAGTCGTCTGGTTTCTGGGCTTGTGTTTGCCGCCGGCGAGCTTGCTGAGGACCTTGTTAGTGGCGACGCCGCAGGTCGACGTGTAGCCAAACTCGGACTCGATTATGTCACGCAGATGCATGGCCAGGCGCGAGCCGAGAGCGAGGCGAAGCATCACTGCATTCTCAGGGTCCACGACGGACGAGTACGGTCCAAGAATCGGCCCCGCAACAGTGCCCAAGTCGCACGGAAAGCCCACCTCGGGGTCATTCTTCGCAAGTTGAAAAAAGGACTGCTCGAGGGCGCTCCTGTTGACGCAGGAGAAGTTGTAGTCCACGATGTCGGTAACGTCCATGAAAACCTCGTCAAACCCAAGCCGCTCGATTTTCCCGTTCCAGGAATGCGATTTGAGGAACCCGTAGAGAGTCTTGCTCATGTCGCGAAACGGCGAGAGATCTTCGCCGTCCACGAGGGTGAGCTCGGGACATACCTTTTTAGCCTCGGTGACGAGCATAAGTTTTCTGACGCCCTTGGCGCGAGCGATGTAATTGCACGTTGCGAGAATATTCTTCTGGCGCACGCCGAGCGCTTTACCCCTGAGATGCGGGTGCTTGTTCTCCATGACTTGTGCGTAGAAGCAGTCATAGTCCTGAGGCCGTTAGCTGGAACGCGCGTGTGGTGCGCGAGGTTCGTGACGCCTACGAATTGTAGAATGATGCGGTCCTCCTTTCTTTTTGGTAGCTTTTTGGCCGGGGACTCCATTTTGAAGGGTTTCTCGGCCGCGCAGCCGGACATATAGTGAAGTAAGGCAGCATTGGCGGCAGGCTGTGGCATGCACGCCTATGTTGGCGTGGGTGAAGGTGTGCAGCCTTGCGCGGTTGGAAGTGGGTAACAGAAGATGCTCTTCTACTTACTGCCGTATTTGTGTATATAACATGGTCTACCTATCCAACTGGATTATTTGTGTCTCTCACCTATAATTCTCTTTTTCTCTTGTTTCTCTCATTTTTACCTCCTCTTTAGCGCGAAAGCCTTCTTCTCCCTATTAGTCTCTTTTCATCGGCCTCTTTTCCCATCAGTGATCGGTGATCATCAGCACGTGGGGGAAACGTGGCCAACAAACAGGCTCTCTAGCAAACGGCGACTGTGGCTTTTCCATGAGCACTGAGACTAAACTAAAGACAGCAAAGTGAAAGCATGTATTCCAGGGATGGTCACATTTGGGTCTTACAAGAGACCAATTTTACCAAATTTTTTACAATAAAAAGGCTCAGGAGATTCGCAGCGTTGCTGAGCTCCAGCTCCGAGAACCGCACAGCCAGAGTCGGGGTGCAGCCGCCGCGACGCCCCACAACACCGACGACCCCTACCTTTCAGCAAAGGAGCTCGCAAAAAGCCATCGCCATGAACCATCAAGATCCTCAGTGGGAAAGGGTCTGAAGAGCCACTTGCCATTTGCTTTCCAGGTAAACACATTGGTTTTACATGATGGATCTTCTCAAATCAATCCTGCCTCCCGGCAAGGGTATTCTCCCCTACTACATGCTAATTGTGAGTTCTGGCACCAGCTCCTCCTCCTGAACCCTCGTTCCACCCACGACAGCCACGCTCTCCCCGTTTTCCAAAGCCAATCGCTAACCACACATCCTCGCGGACCCCCTTCTGCAGCTCTCCGTCGTCTCGATTGGCAACTCGTTGCAAGCCTACCTGACGCTGCACTTTTCGCGGCGCGTCTACAACGGCCTCTTCGTGCCCAACCCGCAGCTCGGCAAGACCCCGGCCGACGAGGACCGCACCGACAAGCTCGTGCCCGCACGCGGCGGCAGCCCCTCAGACCCTCGCGCGACCGACCAGCTGACGCCCCTCGCCGGCCGTCTCTTTGGCACCTGGACGCTCATCACCTGCATCGTCCGCTGCTACGCCGCCTACCACCTGCACATTGGACCCGTCTACAACATTGCCATCTGGACCTACGTCGTCGCGCTTGGCCACTTTGCCAGCGAGCTGTTTGTCTTTAAGAGCATGTCGTTTGGCGTACCGCAGCTGTTCCCCTTTTGTCTGGCGACCACGGCGCTGATATGGATGCCCATGGTCCGCGATTACTACGTCGAATTCAACTAGAATCCCCGGGCGTCGTATCGGGAAGAATCGACAAAAAAGTAAAAGACGAACACTTGTGAATCCCTAGCAACTCGCCTCATCTGCTGTATTACTAGCTCCATCTAATACACCGAAACATCCTCTCCCTGTTCCAAACATAGACATCATTTGCTTCGACTTCTATAGATCTCGCCGCCGCAGTCGCGCAAACGAGCGGCCGCCTGCTCTGGCGTAATGTCGCGCTGAGGCTCGGCCATGAGCTCGAAGCCGACGAGAAACTTGCGCACCGTTGCGGATCGCAGAAGCGGCGGGTAAAAGTGCATGTGGAGGTACGAGTTTTCAATCTCTTCTTCGGTGCCCTTCAGGGGCGCTTGGTGAATGCCAGAGCTATACGGGAAGCTGCAATCAAACAGGTTGTCGTAGCGGCGCGTGACCTCCTGGATCGTCTCCGCAAATTGAATACGCTCCTCGTCCGTACAGTCTACCAGGGCACGGATATGGCGTTTGGGGAGCACAAGGACCTCGAATGGCCAAACAGCCCACCAGGGACAGACGACGAGGAAGCTGTCGTTTTGCCAGACAATGCGCTCCTGCTTCTCGAGCTCCAGCTTGGTGTAGTCGGCGAGGAGGTGGCGGCCGTGCTGTCTCTGGTATTTGCTCATCTGCGCAATCTCCTTGCCCGGTTCTTCGGGCATGGTCGATGTGGTCCAGATCTGGCAGTGCGGGTGGGGATTGGAGCAACCCATGGCGGCGCCCTTGTTCTCGAATATCTGCATGTAACGATACTCGTCGTTTGGGATTGGGGCTTGCTGGCGGGAAACCGAGAGCTGGAGCTTGTTGGCCACCTCAAGGAGCAGATTTGAAGCCGACAAGTGGTTTGCATAAATTCGCGTCCAATGGTCGATACAGGGTAGAATGTCGGAACCTGGCATGTCGGCCAGCGTGAGATGATGCTTTGGCGAAAATGTCATGACGTAGCAGACACCTTTGACACTCTTGGCCTGTAAAAGTAGGGAGCCGAGATCTGAATTGCGTTAGCTTCCAAAAGTGTGTGCTTCAAGAGTCGCATGTGGTACCATTTGAGGAGGGCTCGGGCTCATAGTCGGGCTGTTGCTCTTTGACAGCGCTGTAGTCGTTGACAAAGGCAAACGTCTTTTCATAGTCAGGATTATGGTCGCCAGAGGCTCTGGTATTGCGAGGGCAGAGATAGCACTGTGAAACTGGTCAATTGGAGACTTTGCACTCATGCATTACACCAATCCTACCTTTGAGTCGTATTCGGGTAGCTTGATTTCGACGGCAGCTTCCTGCTGTCCTCTGAATATCCTATCAGCGGCCAACCAATGTAATATACAGGTACTACTCACTGCCATGGTCGCTTTGTTCGATGAGGGGAAACCAAGAGCCAGCTATCCGTCAGCGGATTGTAGCGACGGTGCGAAATGTCGTCGAGAATCTTGTCAGGCATGTTTGGCGGGGGCGGGGCAGCTCAGCGATGGTTGAACATGCAGTGGGTAGATAGAAGATGACAGAGCAGAATATGATACTCTGAGGCGAGAACAACTTCTCGAGATGTGGCACGAGAGTGAGCGATGAGATGGAAATACGCGCAAGACTTTTTCGGACCAGCTCGTAGGATTGAATGTGACGCTTCTCAAGAATGAACTTGTTGTCTAACAGTAAGCGCTCCAATGATATCATGGTGTGGAAGCAGGAGCTCGGGTTACCCCACGCAACCCCAATTTACGGCAAATTGCTCGGAGAAAAAAAGCTACACACAAGTATGCTTAGGAGGGATCAAGGAGGCTAGTAGTGGGATTGCCAAGTTTTGACGGCCGGATTCAAGAATTGTCTTTTGAGATTGAAATCGATTCGTGAACTACACATAGTGGCCGCTGGTGCAGGTGGAACCGCAACGGGAAATCTGCACATCATCTATGCCAAGGCGCAGTGTAGCGGAAAGACATTGGCAATCAGTTCCAAACGGGCTACTGATTCTTCAAAGAATAGTCACAAGTAAACAAAAAAGAAAGTTTATTTCTTTCCATCGTAATGAAATTGTAGTCATATTGCAGAATACTTCGTCATTTGCTGCTTCCCCATAATCGTCACATGACCTGGCACGTGCAGGACCGGACAACTTCCCTGCTTTTGCTAGCGGGCGCGCCTCACAGTGCAGTGGCATGGGTCGCGACAATGCCGCATTGCTCCAGCCTTGCGCTGACAAGTCCGACAGGCAACAAGCGACAGCGAGTTTCGCCATCAACCAAAGCTAAGAACCAGCCATTTCCATCAAAATTACCGCGAAATTTTCAAACCCGACATCGAAGCATGCTTTTAATTGCATAAGATTTTCCCTGTTCTCCCGCAGTGTCGCCGCAGCGTACCCTTGAATCGGCGCAGCTGGCGTCATAACCATTTGCCAGTGGAGCTCGGTCTGGGCAAGTTGCGCATCACGGTATCAGCACAGCAACCATTGAGTCAATATGGGTGTGATTCGCAAAAAGACTGTCAACAGAGGTGGCGAAGGAGGTGTCAAGTACGTCTGTGATGCCTGTTCCGTCGACATCACGTCTACTGTAAGTCTGTCGCGTACTCTCTGCGGCGCAGTCGCCAACAGCTACTTCCTGGGCCTTCCAATCGCTAACCTTGCTCGCGCATCCAGGTTCGAATTCGATGCGCAGATTCAGCATGCACGGATTTTGATCTTTGCGTCTCTTGCTTTGCCAAGGGAGAGTCGCGCAACGCACACGACCCCGCCACTCACGCTTTTCGAGTCATTGAACAAAACTCTTTCCCAATATTCGACGAGGAATGGGGCGCAGACGAAGAATTGCTTCTCATTGAAGGTGCAGAAATCTATGGACTCGGGTCTTGGGCAGATATCTCCGATCACATTGGTGGGTTCCGTCAAAAGGACGAGGTTCGCGACCACTATCTCAAAACATACGTCGATTCTCCCAACTTTCCCCTCCCGAAACGATGCAGCCCACACGATAATGAGCTAGCCAAAGAAATTCCTCGAGAAGAATTTCAAGCGCGCAAGAAGCGCAGGATCGAAGAGCGCCGCGAGGCTGCCAAGAATGCGCCGGCCCTACAACCGAAGACGAAACCGACGGCCTCTGTGCCCAGCTGTCACGAAATCCAAGGCTACATGCCCGGTCGTCTAGAGTTCGAAACCGAACACGCCAATGACGCCGAGGAAGCTGTACAGCTCATGCAATTTGACCCTGGCGATGGTCTGAACCCGAAGACGGGGGAGCTGGAGCCCGAAATGGAGCTCAAACTTACCGTCATGGAAATTTATAATTGCCGACTCACACAGCGAGTCGATCGCAAAAAGGTCATCTTCGAGCACAATCTGCTTGACTATAGAGAGAATTCAAAGCTGGAGAAGAAGAGAACCAAGGAAGAAAAGGACATGATTCAAAAGGCCAAACCTTTTGCGCGCATGATGAATCGCAAAGATTTTGACGATTTTTGTCAAGGACTCGTCGACGAGCAGAACCTTCGACAAGCCATTGCTCAACTACAAGAATGGCGCAGTCTCAAGATTGGTGACTTGCGCAGCGGTGAGAAATATGAGGCGGAAAAGGCTGCCAGAATACAAAAAGCCATTCCCATGGGCTCTATGGATCGCGAACGTCTTGCCTCCACACAACGCAACAAGCAAACTGCACCGCCTGAGCCGGCCAGCGGCGCTGCCCTGCTTGTCGCGCCTGAACTGCCTAGTCACATCAACCAGAGCACAGCCGATGGCGAAGACAAAGCGCTTGTCAACGGACAGGCCAATGGTGTCGTGACCAACGGCCATGCGGCACCACCTCGACCGAAATACACTCCTCAGCCAATCTCGGGTGTGCAGTCGCTGCATCTTACCCAGGACAATGCGCCAGATTTACATCTGCTCACACCAGAGGAGCACAAGCTTTGCGATGTAATCCGCTTGCAGCCCAAGCCGTACCTCATGATCAAAGAGCAAATTTTAAAGGAGGCGCTCAAGTCAAATGGGTCACTCAAGAAGAAACAAGCGAAAGATATCTGTCGACTAGATTCACAGAAGGGGGCGAGAATATTTGACTTTTTCGTTAATGCCGGCTGGGTTGGAAAGGCTTGAGGCAGGTACAAAGGTTTCAACAGGCTGGGAGGTTGCAGTGTTTTTTTTCTGGGCTTGGAACAGCCCCGGAGTAATGGTGGTTGGAGTTTTTGCGCTTTAACTTGCTGTATTGGTTACGAGTACAAGGCGTATGGCAGAGCAGGTTCTTCAAAGAGCAGGCATCTTTTATAGCGAGAATGATATCCTTTTGGTTTTGGACGATTGAGGCGTATTTTAATAATCAAGGTGAAGCATCAACACTGTGAAAGGTGGACTTGCGCCTCGGCTCAAAAGATCAGCCGATGGCTGTTCCTTGCCAAATTGTAAAAAAAAAAAAAAAGCGACGCCATTCAGAAATGACTTTGGTGGCGTGTCCAAAGACTACGGAAATCGATCTTCATGGCAGCCCCACACCTGGCTATTCAGACTGGTAGAAGCGTCCCAAGCAGCCTTCCATCAGGCACCAGCACAGTTGTGAAGTCTCTAATTTACATGCTTCGCGGCTTCAGCACTTCAATACCATTTGTTCATCTCAACATGGCCACCATTACATCTCTGAAGCGCATTTCGGCCAAGGACCTGTCTCAAAGGATCCTCGCCGAGCGCGATAGCGCGGAGCCGACATATGCCATCATCGATGTGCGCGACGATGGTGAGTCTTCTTTTCTCTCCGAGGCGTTGAAAGAATTTTATAGTCTCCATGTGGCTTTCCAGACTGCTAAATTTTCTTTACTTTGTTCAGACTACCTTGGTGGCCACATCAAAGGAGGTATTCACGCCGCCAGTGAGCAGCTCGACGCCCTGATGCCGACGCTGCTGCGCCGTCTGGAGGGTAAGAAGACAGTCGTGTTCCACTGCGCGTTGAGCCAGCAGCGAGGGCCCAGTGCGGCGCTGCGCTACCTGCGAGAGCGGACGGCGACGTCCTCGTCGGGCGAGAGCCCCCAGCAGGAGGTGCTGGTGCTGGATAGAGGCTTTGAGGGCTGGCGGCAAGTGTATGGGGAGGATGAGCGGCTGACGGAGGGTTACCGAAAGGATCTCTGGGGAGATTACTAGGGAAAAAACGCCGCAAAGGCCTGTTCCTGATTTTCGCAGCTGGGGAATCAGTTTGGGTTTGAGGGTGGCTTGCAGAATCGACGCCATGGCTGCCGTATCCAGGTACGGCCATATAAAACAAGATGCGATGGCTGCGACGCCTTCAGATTAAGTTTCTACTGCTGCAATTGGGACTGAGAAGAATCTTTCCTCTCGTAGCTCCCACGTCTATATAAACTGGCCACCATCCTGACCAAGGACTGTCGTTGTCACAACAAGATCCAACACTTTTCCCTTTTATTCCAACTACTCACAACCCTTATGTTCTATTCTTTTTGGGACCAACAACTGTACTACTTCCACTTCTACTACTACCACTTCAGCTACTACGACTTCAGCTACTTGTACGTCCACTACCACTGCTACTACTACTTCTACTCTTACTACTACTCAATCGATCCTCTCAACCTCAACTGAACGTTCAACAACAAGCACCGCTCAACAGCCAAGCAAAGCCTGTGACAACTAATACACTAACCCTCTCATCATGACTGGTCAGCTTGACGCTATCCGTCGCGTGGGCGATACCATCAGCCGCATCTTCAACGAGGAAGCTCGGTTCCGCCACTACCGCGACTACGCCCCTTGGGAGATTCGCGCCTTTCAGGCCGAGATTGCCGCAACCGGCGCCGACATTGGCGGCGGCCCGTACCCCGTTCGCCGCAGCGTCGCCTTTCAAGGCCCCGAGGTCCCCCTCGATAGGCCCTGGCACAACGGCATGTTCATTGACGAGTCAGAGCCGCGCCGCGAGCAGGTGGTCTATATGGAGCGCGATAACTATTACTGGAGCTACTACTACCGCAACCGCAACAGCCGCCACCGCCAGGCCGCTCAGAGAAGCAATCGTCAGGTCGCTCAGAGCAACCAGCAGCGCCGTCCTGCCCACTATAATCAGCACTACCAGCAGCATTACTACCCCAACTACCACCGCCAGTCCGTGTACAACCACCAGAACCGCCAGCAAATGCTGGACTATGAGGAGCGCGGTCACCAGGAGGAGGAGCGGAAACAGAAGCAGGCGGAGCAGCAGGAGCAGCAAGAGCAGCAAGAGCAGAGCCGTGTTCCCACCCCCCAGCCGCGTCTTACGGCTATTCAGCTGCAGGAACAGCAGACCAGGGAGGAGGCACGCCGCACGGCGCTCGCCATGATTACCTGGGACAAAGACCTGACGGAGGAGCCGGCCTTGGCAATTCCCGGGGCCGCGGTTGAGCGGGTGCCCACGGCCTCGGCCGAGTCGTCCCAGGAGCAAGAGCAGCCGCGCGGTCTCGTCCCCGACGAGCTCACGCCACAGTGGAACTACGTCCCGTCGGAGGAGGGCGGCACGGTCGAGGAGGCGTCGCTGGATGAGGACCAAGAGTACGTCAATAGCGAGGGTTACCCGATTCGCAAACGCGCCAAGGAGCAGCGCGAGGCGGGCCGCGCCGCCCGTCTGGAGAGGCGTGCGTGCCTCGCGCGCATGTACAGACAACAGCAGCGGAACAATGGCAGCACGCTCGTCTGCACCAAACCTTAGGTTTCAATGAGAGGACTGGCTGACGGACATGGTTTCGTTGGCCCTCGTGTTCTTCGGGGAGGAACACATGTATAACAAGGTACTGTGATGGTGTTCTAAGATGGGTCCTTTTTCAAGGAGTTCTAGAGCAGAAACTGTACGATGCGATGGAGTGTACGACATGGTGGGAAGAAGCCAGCAATACAGAATGGCCTTGATCTTGAGTCCTTGCATGGCGGACATGACCTTAATTTTGGTGGAATCACCTTGGCAGGGATTTCATAACACAGCGATTGGTCGCCTGAGAGCTTGTACTTTGAGCTTGCTATCTTGGGTAGCGGATGTCTGTTGACTATGGGAGACGCCTTGCTTTCCTTTTCGCAAAAATGCCAAAATATGCAGGATAACTCTGAATAAGATCGTAACAAGAAATGCAGTCATCATCGTGAGTTGTTTAGAGGTGAAAGAGGATCTACTTGCTACGGGGCTGGGTCAAAATACACCCTGCTTTAAGACTGAGCTACCTGTTTGTATTTTCAAAGTTTCCGTTGTCAAAGGATCACGGATGAAAGCTCATCTTTGATGTATTCCTTTACTTTACTAAAGCGCTAGTGGTTTCTTTGACAATTCTCTGACGCGAGTGATTGGAGACTTCTTGTGGGTAACCGTATGAAACGTTAGTGAATGTACCAACAACGTAACTAACCAGTGGCGTAACGGCGCGATGAATCTGTAGCGCATTCACCTACTTCATCGAGCTGTACTGGCATGTGACTTATCTTTATGATTCCAAGAGAATTTAGCCAATCTCGCATCTACACCCTCTTGGCAATTGTCTCTCTCTATAATTGATCGACTTCACTCAATAGACTCATTATTTGTTATCTAGATTGTCTCAGCGCAGCCTTGCAGCTATGCCGAATCGAGCTGACGGTTCCGCCAAGGTTGACGGGGCTGAATTGGACCAATCATCATTGATCAGATTCATCAACCAATGACTTGCCAATAACGGTTCCAGGCATCTCCTCTGCTTGTTGTTTTTCTTTTCTGCATGCACCCGACCAAGTGTTTCTTTCACCGCTTCAGTCTTTATACTTAGTTGACTGGGTTTTGTCTTCATTTGATTCAGTCACTGCATTTCTTTTCTTTACTTAAAACCAAGCTTCTGCCCGCTGAAGCAATCCCATCCTTGATCTCGATTATTCCTACCAAAATATCTTGCGGTTCCTGAAGGCCCCTCCCCCGCCATCGCTCGGTCGCAAACCACTCCTCTCCAGCACAACCCCTTTACGTCACTCGGCATACGTGAACAAGATGGGATCACATCCGGGGCAATCAGAAGCGACCAAAGAGGATCTTTCCAGTGAGATTCATGGCCCAGAAATAAGCCAGAGGAGCCGACCAGTCGCTAACAAGTACAGACCTCGGCTTCACCCCTATGATTAAGGTCGATGAACCGTGGACAGTCGAAAAGGTGGTCAAGGAAATACCAGGAGATGCGCCTGTCGAAGGTTCAAGCTCGCCGCTGGCCTTTTTCCACATGCTCGGGCGCCTCAAGACGACAAAACGCGAAGGTTGGAGACGCTTCGGCATCAACCGGTATGATCAGCCGATTGCCACTTAATAGCAACTCTACCTGTATCCTGAGAAATGTCAACTGACTCTTTCTGCTTCCCTAGGGGTGAATCTATTGCCGACCACATGTATCGCATGTCCCTCATCTCCATGTTTGCGCCGCCCTCCCTCGCCCCCCGTCTCGACATTGGCAAGTGCATCAAGATGAGCCTCATCCACGACATGGCCGAGCTGCTCGTCGGTGACATCACACCCGTCGACGGCGTCCCCAAGCCGGAAAAGAGCCGCCGCGAGACTGCCACCATGGACTGGCTCACCAACAACCTGCTGCGCGGCGTGCCCGGCGGCGCTGCAACGGGCGCCGAGCTCCGCGCCATCTGGCAAGAGTACGAGGATGCGCAGACGCTCGACAGCCACTTTGTCCACGATGTCGACAAGATGGAGCTGCTGCTGCAGATGCTCGAATACGAGCGCGGTGGCGCCCGCCGCCTCGACCTCGGCGAGTTTTCCTGGGTCAGAGGCAAGATTACCCTGCCCGAGACGCGCGCCTGGGCTGACGAGCTCATTGCCGAGCGTGAGGCCTTTTGGGGGGATACAGAGCACATTCGGGGCTACGAGGGTACCGAGGGCGGCGTCAAGGAGGAGCACACCAAGCAGCAGGAGCAGTACTACCAGCGCGACTAGCGTTGCGCTGGTCAGGACATGTGTTTACTCAATTGTTGTTCACCATGATTATCAGAGTTGCAGGCTGCTCCGCACGGCCGCACTACAGCACGCATAATGATGAATGAAACGGAAAGTGGGCGTTGTAGATGAGATTGCCTGCCGAGGCGCTAGATATTGTACGTTGATAGAATCGCAGCATACACTGACGAATGACGTTGCATAAATACATCCTTTATTTGCCCATAACCCATATCTACACAAAATACACAGAGTGAACCTACGAAGAACCCTGCAAACATGAGCGCCCAGAAACACAAATGAACAACAAACTTTGCTGACCCAGGAAACCGACCCCCTGCCACTCCTAGCAAAGGCCACAAAGTATTGCACTCTATGGCACAAATCTCGCTGGTCGTCGTGAGATGCGCCCACTGCGTGTCGTGACGCTCGGCTGTGACGCCTCCTCCCTTGCATTCCCAGGGTCTGCTCGCCCGGCACTCACCACGACAGCAGACTCGGTGCATGCTGCCTTGCCCTCGGATACCTCGAGCCACTCGGCCGCAGCGGCGAACTTGCCCGGCACCTTGGTCTTTGCGTGATTGCGTGCGCTAGCCACCGCCGCTGCCGCTGCTGCTGCGGTTCCCTGCCCGCGCACGATGATCACTCTTCGTTTTGGCGGGCTGCACGGCGGCTCGCTGACGCTGCCACGGTGCTGATGCGTGCGCATGAGAATGACTCTGCGCTTCTTCGGCGGCCTGCTTCTGCTTGGTTTTGTGGTTCGGCCAAGCATAGGATGCCGCTGTGCTGGGGACGGAGGAGCCTTCTGCTGCTTGCTGCGCACAAGAGTCACTCTCCGTCTTGGTGGGTGGGCTTCTGACGTGAGTGATGGCAACGAGACAAGCTTTGCCGCTTCTTCTCTGGGTGGTGTCATGGTCCTGCATCATCACTAGTCAGCGAAAGTGTCTTTCAAGGGTATCTGTGTTTGTTTGACAGACTCTTGTTTTGGAATCAGCAGCTTGGCAATGTCCATTATGGGGTGTTGGTGTCTGTGTTGTCGTTGAGCAAATCTTACTGTGCAATTGAGGAGAAAGGGATGAAAGTTGCAAGTTCGGCTTGGAAACCGTCGTAGCGGTCAAGATAAGATATATATATAGGTGGGTTGGCGGTACACGAAAGAGTTCGTGATGTTGTGGTACCATGACGGCGCGTTGGGCCGATCCGTACTGAAACAGATGGAAAATTCAACTAGATCTGCTGATCCGGACAACGTCTGACAGAGGTAAGACAAAGAATGAGCTACTCTCAACAATACGAACTTGCCCGGCCCAAGAGCAGTATGACAGCGAAACGTGATGGCCAAAACCATGCTATCCTGTAACGACTGCCCATCAGTCCTCTCAAGAGGGCGTCCTAGCAGCCACAAAAAGGAGA
>JAPFUP010000414.1:0-100404 GCA_030780425.1 Beauveria varroae | reverse complement strand
TTTTTACAGGGGAGAGTTGGCGAGAAATTGCGTCATAGTCTTTGCTGTTGTCTACCGGGTAAGTACACAATGGCGTTCATTGGCATGGCGACGAGGGGCAACGAAACGCGCCGTTGTGCCTGGCAGGTCGGGCTATGGACACGCGGTACCTGCGGGGTACCTGTCAGCCACATGCAGGTGCAGGGTTAAGCCCCTCCTGGGCTGAAAGTATAAGTAGCGCTATGTACCCTTTACGTTGTCCGACCGCTGAACAAACCACCAAATCGTGCTCCATAGTGCAGACTGTAAATAATAGCTCGGCCGTCAACCGCCGCCCACCTTCACTCCTCAACAACATCCTCCTGGCTTTGTCATTCAATCCGGCTCCCATCAATCCTGCTCGCTTTCCAATGACAACGCCATTCTATCCGAATCCGCAATTTGCTAGCTTAAGTCCCTGACATTTACTCCTAGACACGTAGCGTACCTGCTGCCCGCGCAGTTGCCTCGTGTGCACCACCCCATTTACCCAGGATCCTCAAGAATCGACCCCTCCTACTTTCTTGGTGAGCACACCTAATCTCCCCCTGATGACCGACTGTCCCCCTTCTGCAACCTGGCTACAGGCTTCGCTTCAGCAGATCTCGGGAATAGTGTCGCTGCTTAGTTGTTGCTGCATGTTCACGTGGCTGTATCGCTAACCCGCTTGGTGCAGACGTTTGCGCCGCGCAGAGCTAGCTGGCCGCAGCACAACATCACCACATCAACTCGATCAACGCCACCACAGCCCACATCGCGGACAATACACTTCCTCTCACGCACCATGGCTGAACGCCTCACCGACAAGCAGGTCACCGACTTGCTCGACATCCTGCGTAGCAACGCCGCCCTCGACCACAAGGTCACTGCCGTGACCAACGCCAAGTCTGCCATCAAGCAGCACAACGTCCCCGAGGCTTGCATCGCGCAGCTTTTCGAGGCCCTGCGCACAGCTTCCACAGCCCAACATGCCGTCCTTGTAAACGCCGGCTTCACTGCCCTCGGTCACCTGTTGACTCGCCTTTCACGCCAGGAGCCCAAGCACATTGGAAAAGAGGCTGTTCGCACCCTGCCCGTCGTCATCGAAAAGCTTGGCGACCAGAAAGACAAGTACCGCACATTGGCCTCGCAGGCTCTTACCACTATATACGCGGTGAATCCTGGTGAGGTCGAGCGCATGATTCGCACTGCGGCCATGTCAGGCAAGAATCCTCGCGCCAAAGAAGCCTCCTTGCATTGGCTTCTCCAGGTACGGCACCCGCCTTCAAATCGGGCTACTATCGCTAATTGTATGAGCAGATGCACCAAGACCACGGCTTACAGTTCCGAGGCTATGTCCCGCTGCTCATGGAGCTGCTCGAGGACGCCGACGGCATGGTTCGAGACGCTGCCAAGCACACCGTTATTGAGTTGTTCCGGTATGTTGTAGCTCGAATTCCACAGGTCTGACACTAACACTTCTGCAGAAATGCGCCAAACACCGCCAAATCGGATCTTAAGCGACAGCTCAAAAACTACAAAGTTAGGCCCGCGATCGAGCAAGCCATTATCAAAGAACTTGCCCCAGGCGGCATACGCTCTGAAACACCTTCTGCACCCGCCCCAGCCAGTCGACCGCATCTTACCACCAGCGTCTCGTCCATGTCGAGCGAGCGCCCTATCACACCAGCTGTACCAGAGTCTCAGACGGACCCGGTCGAGCCGCAATATGTCAATACCAACCGCGAGCTTGATGAAGTGTTCAAGGGCATGGCTTGGCAGTATGAAGGCCGCGAAACAGAGCAGAATTGGCAAAAGCGAGAGCAGGGTATGACTACCCTTCGTCGAATAAATGCCGGCAATGCTCCCTCTGAATTTCACGATACATTCGTGAACGATCTCCGTGCCATGCTCGATGGCATTATCAAGTCCCTAACTTCACTGAGAACGAGTCTGTCCAAGGAAGCCTGCGCCCTTATCGAGGAGATTGCTCGCACCCTTGGCCCTGCCATGGAACCCATGGTCGAGCTACTCATGCAGACTTTGCTGAAGATGACTGCCTCGACAAAGAAGATTACTTCGCAAATGACAAGTTCCACAATTGAAACCATTATTAGCAGCATTTCTTACACACCTCGCATCATGCAACACATTTGGAGCGCTTGCCAGGACAAAAATGTCCAACCCCGCCTCTACACCAGTAGCTGGCTCAAGATGCTTATCAAAAAGACGTCGAGCAACAAACATCATATTGAACATACGGGTGGAGTTGATCTAATCGAAAAGTGCTTGAAAAAGGGTCTAGCTGATGCTAATCCCGGTGTCCGAGAGAAGATGCGCTCCACGTATTGGGCTTTCTGGGCTGTATGGCCTGCCAGAGCAGACGCCATCATGGAGGACTTGGATGCCACCGCCCAAAAGCTTCTCAACAAGGACCCGAGTAACCCCAATTCTCCTAAGAAGACTGAGACCACTAGACCTGGCAGCAGCCTTTCGAGAACGGGCAAAACGGCAAGCAGACCCAATATACGTGAAGCTATGATGGCGCAAAAGAGGGCCATAACTGCTCAGAAGCTGCCGCCTCGCCCCGGATCGGCAATGGCGCAGCTATCGCCAGTACGCACAACGAACACGTCGAACGCCTCTACCCACCACCAACAATCGTCACATGTTGCTGCACCTCCAAAGTCTGCAAGCCGCGCTAGACTGGAATCGACCATTTCTGTGAATGCTGGCGGCATGTCGGGTGCGCCCATGAGGCCGTCCAGGAGACGCCCAGAGATGACCAGACCTGCCACTGCTGGCCCCTATTCCGTCCGTGATCAGCCCGGGCCAGAAATCAACAGTCCTGAGTCTCTCAAAACCAGAAGTCAAACACCAAGAGTCGCCAAGGATTTGACGCCTAAGAAGCCCGTTTCCCGAGCTCGTCCTGGTCATATTACCCACGGTAGTGAAACCAGCATTCCGTCGCCCACTTCCAGAGCTGGAGCCAAGTCAAACATCGCCTCTCCTCGCACCAGTCCTGCAAAGCCTAGAATGCCGCACGAGGACTTGCTTGGATCGAGCCCAGCTCGTCACAGCCCTGGTAGGCCTGGTCCAGCTTGGCACTCGCCCACAAGGGCGCACGAGGATATCAGCCTTGTTGTGCCCATCATGCCCAGGCTCGATTCTGCTTCAACAATTGTTGCTGATGATGATGAGCTTGTCGGTGCGAATATTCCCGTTACGCCGCCACGAGTGGTGGCCCACATCGCTCGTCATGTGGCACCTCAGTCGCATACTGAGCCGTTGAAAGTATATGAAGATCCTGATGCCGAAATGCAAAGCACACCAAAGCCTGAAGTGTCAGCTCCTGTACTCGAGGACAAGCCTGTCAATGAGGATGCAGCCAAACTCCAAAGAGCTGCTGAGCCTTATTCAGCTCTGGTGGAACCTGAATCGCCCGAGAAGATGCGCCAGACCTCTCGTCTTCTAGACAGTGGCATTGCCAAGATCAAGGCCATGTCCCTGGAAGTCCACGGTTTCCGCAAGCTGCAGTCGCTTATTCGTGACAGTAGGACCACGCTGACCGACGATAAGTTTGAGGCTCTCTTACTCGGCCTGTTCAAGTATCTCGAGAACCCTCTCACGAACTTGCCATCGGACAAGGGCCAGGACATCAAGGCGCAGATTCTGGCTACCATCAAGCTCCTCCTTAAGAAGGAGAGAGAAAACTTTCAGCCCTATGTCTCCAAGGGTCTCGAGGCTCTATTACAGACACGTAGCGCCTACGACTCGCGGGCCCACGTTGTCAGCGGTCTAGAGCTTCTTGCGGATGAGCTCGTCGGGATCGGCGATGGCTCCGAGATTGTAGTCGTCTTGACGCGCCAGCTTCACGGTATCACTGATGCCACCACCGAGGGCTGTCGCAGCCTCAGCATGGGTCTCCATGTTCTCAAAGAGATGATTGATAAGCGCACCGATTACCAGCCCACGTCGAGTGAGCTGGAGCAGCTAACGAGTCTAGCCGGACACTGCCTGGAATCGACAGACTCGGGCGTACGTATGGACGCGGTCAAGTTTTGCGTGGCGTTGCATGCGCTTGTTGGCGAGGCCAAGTTTTGGGATGTCTTGAATGGAATCAAGGATGATCCGAAGAGTCTCATCACCTATTACATTGTAAAGCGCCAGCGCGAGCAACAGGTCTAACCAGCTTGAGGACGTGTGTGAAAATTTACTTTCCTATTGGCGCTAGGTTGACTTATATTAGGAGCATATATTTAAAGGCCACTCACTGTACATGATATCATAGTTAAAATGAAGAATTCTAGTAAAACTTCTGGGCCTTGTTCTACTCTGCCGCCCGACTCTCGCCCAAATCAAGATGATTCAAACGACCAATTTGCAATAACGCGTAGCGGTCTTGGATATGAACATCGTTTTCGTCGTCTCCTATGCAGATTAATCTAGTTGTCGCCCTATAATGCATTCGTGAAAATCTTGCCAAACTGTTGAAATAAAAAAGCCCCGATATCGATCAAATAATGCATCCAACACCGCCCTTGACTCCATCTCCACGGACAATATCATTAGCATTCTGTTTCCCTCTTTTCCTCCCTTTTCTCTATCGAGCTTCTCTTAGAGTGCTGCTTCTCGAACCATTGATTCACCCTCTCCGCAATCTCAATGTTGTTCTTCTCCATGAAAAACATGTGTCCATTTCCATGGATACCCTCTTTGCCCAAGTCGGCATACTCGACGTCCACGCCCACCTGCTTCAGATACTTTACGGTGCAGTAATCGTAGGGGGCGTGGAAAGAGGCCTCACCCGTGACGACGAGCTCAGGGATGCGCGCGAGGTTGGTCAGCTTCTTGACTGGGCACGTCTGCATGATGCACACGTTGTGTTCGGCGTCGACGGCAGGCACGATGTGCGTCTTGATGAGCTCGGCGAGGAGCCCGGCGGGCGGGCTGTAGCCGATGGGCAGGTCGGTCAGGCCAAAAGCAAAGGCGGGATCGTTGCCAAAGGGTGGGCGCAGGGTAAAAGGTGGTCCGGAGGGCTCGAGCTGGACGATGCCCTTGACGAGGTTGGGACGCATGTCGCCGACCCGCCAGCCTATTCAAGTCAGAATGCAGTTAACACGAGCTGTCTCAATTAGATGATAACATACCATATGCGCCTGCTTGGGAATGGCTGATGATGTAGCATTCGCCGACGATGTCGACGAGTGCGGCGTACGCCTTTGCGTTTTGCTCCTCGCTGATGAAGCGGTTTGTCTGCAGCGGAACCTGGCTCCTATACAACGCGTCAAAGGTTGGATCACCCATGCGTCCCGTTCCCGGCCACTGCGTGTGTAGCTTGGCCTGAGGCCATTTGTCCCCATTGTTGGCCGTGTCGGTAAAAATGTCGGAGACGGACTGCGGGGAGCCTATGGTGCCGAAGCGGCCCTCGCCGGAGGGCTGCCAGGCGGAGCGGCCACGGGCTGGCTGGTCGGAGAGGTAGACGGTGTGGCCTTTGGAGAGGAAATACGAGGCCCAGCCGGGACGGCCATCAGGGGTGGCGAGGAAGTTGGTGCCGGTCTGTGCGGCGCCGGCGATGAAGATGATGGGGAGCTGAGCGCGGGTATCGATGGTCGGAGGAGCGGGGTTGGGGGTTAGCTTTTCGACGTATATTTGGCCGACGAGGGCTATTGACGTGGCATTGGTGGAGCGGTCCTGTCAAGATGTTTGTTCAGCGTTGCATTCGGGGTCAAACCGGATGTGACAGTTCATAATTGAGGCGGGGGGAGGCCGGGGGCAGCCCAGAGGAGAACAAGAGGGGTTTAAGAGAAGGACTCGGGAGAGGGGAGGGTAGGATCGGAAGGTCATCCGTAGTTGCAAACAAAACGTACGGTAATGTTGGTATACTCACCGCCGACGTAGAGGACGTCACGACGGGGTATAATGTCGGCGAGCGAGACGGACGAGGCATTGTACTGCTGAGCGTTGCTACCAAGAAAAGCAAACTGCATCCAGTAGGTCCAGGAGGCGAAAGACGCGCTCAAGTTGACCATGATGGTGGTTGGAGAGGGGGTCGGTCCAAAGGTTGGCCTCAAACTTGTTGGTAGGTGTGTGTTTGTGTGTTTTGGTGGTGTGCTGGGCAATAATGGCGAAAAAGCAAAATGAATAGAAAGGGCAAGACTAGTTAAAAGTAAGACTGCGTGTAGAGACTTACTAGCGGCGCCAACTTGTCTCGGGAAGGAACGATTGCGAGAGGGATTAACAGTTGGGTTGGGAGCAGGTGTTAATAAACGACACAATAGTTAGTATCCATCCCTACAATGGCAAAGACGGTAAAGACAGCAGACAGGTAGCACAGCGGGGGTTGGGCAAAAAGTTAGCGGGAAAAGTTGGTGGGAGCCTGATCTAATCTACTGCGAGTTGGCCCCGAACGCATTCGATAGTCTTGGTAATAGTTTCCTGGCCGCGCCCGAGCCTGATGCGGAACTCGGGATGAAAGAGACCGAAGAGACCGTTGTCGGTTGGGTTCATACTGCGACAATGGCAATATATTCATATTGATTACGGATTAATTCGTACATGAATGGCGTTTGGCCAAGTCAGTAGGATACCTACCATGGCGGCTTTAAAGCGTAGCACCATCCGATGCGCTGCAAGCAGCTAACTAACTAGACAAGTTAGCGGGGCAACCAGCCCGAACAAACGCACCAGTCAAGCAGCCAGCCGTGCCAGCTTCCGTCCAGACGGGTCCATGGAACCCGTCGTGCCCATCAAGTCGCCGACCAGTCAAGATCAATCAATTTTGTCAATATCTAAATGCAGCCACCATTAGCCTTGAATTTAAACCTGCGTCAACTCCAGCTCAGGGTCTCAAACCCTGTCGATTCCTCCAACCCCTGTTCTGTCAGCTTTCTTTCCTGGGAAAGCTGAACCCCTTCCCCCGCAGTTGTCTGAAGCCCGTGACTTTTGGTTCCTGTGTGTGGAGCTGCTCCTATCCTCCAACTAAACTGTAAACGTAAAACAAGGGGACGGACCTTTCCAACGTTGGTTTCCAAATCGCCCCTGGAACCGATAAATCGCTCTCACTCTTCAGCCCCAAGCCCACATTGCATCGTCTTTTTCGAGCGCCCGCTCCGACATCCGAATTATTAACTTTAACCCAGCTAATAGAGAGCGCCCGCAGCCTTGCCATCCCTCCACTTTCTCTTCCACTTTCTTCTTTCCTCCACTCCCACCCCGTTAGCTAGTAATAATAAGTTGCTCCCCCCCAGAAACACATTCATCTCCAGCAAGCCACCACTTTTTTCGCCGCCGCCAGCTGCTGCTGCCAACAAGGCTCACTCTCACCGTTTCTGAGGCCTGCCTGCCCGCAAAACAGAAAACCAATAGTTGCGGTGTGGACCATTTCACTCTCTTTGGTCCCCGTGCTTTCCAAATCCTCCAAAATTCCTACACATTCGCACAAAGAGAAAGCTCGGCATCCGCGTATCTACTCCATAACACGTATCGTCACGTACCGTATCGTACGTAACACACACATACACACACAACGCACGAACCATCATGGCAGGCCCGACGCCGGGCGGCGGCTCACCAGAGCGCCTCGTCGAGACCAACAACCCGGGCTTGGACCAGCGCGTCAGCATCGCCTTCATCGTCATTGACACCTTTTTCCTCGCCGTCTTCTTCGCCAGCCGCTACTACAACCCAAAGGCCGTGGGCAAGCCCATGCTCGTGTGCAATACTCTGTGCTACATCTTTTGCCTTGGCAGCGCGACAGCGGGCATCTGTAAGCGCGCCCATCACCAGATTCCCCGGCCCCATAGTTGCTTTCTTCACAAGCAAAAAGTCGCTAACCCAATCAATGACCAGTAATGACACAAATAGGCGGCGTCGGTCATCATGTCACCGATGTTCCCGTGTCCACCTTTCAAACATGGCTCAAGCTCTCCAAGGTGCTCGAGTTCACCTACACCCCGGCCGTCATGTTTGCTAAGCTTGCCGCCCTCTTCCTCTACCACCAAGTATTCCGCGTCACCGGCTATCGCGTCGTCATCATCCTCCTCGGCGTCGTCATCGTCCTCCAGGGCGTCATCGCCCTCGTCCTCGCCTTTGCCATCTGCCGGCCCTTTCGCTACTTTTGGACACAGGCCGTCGATGTCAACGATGGCGTCTGCGGCGACGTCATGCTCTTTTACAAGCTCTACAGCGTCCCCAGCCTCGCCACCGATCTCGTCATGCTCATCATCCCCTGGCCCATCCTCCTGCGTCTGCAGATGCCCGCCCCCGAGAAAATCGGCCTCATGCTCACCTTTCTCGCCGCCTCCATGGGCATCATCACCTGCGCTCTCCGCTTCTCCGTCTTCTTCACCACGCCCCTCTTCTCCGACCCGACCTGGTACGCCTCGGGCGGGCCCATGATTTACGCCCTCGTCGAGCCCTCCATATACATGATTGCCAGCATCCTGCCCACCACCCGCCACCTCCTCCGCCGCGTGCACCGTCGGCTGCGCGGCGACCCCCCGAGCGTCAACGCCTCGTGCGGCCCCGATAGCACCGGCAGCAGCGGCGGCGCCAAGCCCGGCGAGCTCGAGAGGAGCCAGCACAGCGGCCGCAGCCGGTTCGCTCGCCGCGCCGATCCCTACCGTCACCACACCACCACGAGCCAAGAGGAGCTGACGCTCGACGACTGGCATAACACCCGCGAGGAGTGGCCGCGACCCATGACCAAGACTACAGAGGACATGTCGGGGGCCTTGGAGCAAGGCCAACACAAGTGACCGAGTACCCTGACTTGGTCCTGTTTTATTAGCGATTGAATGACCTGTTTACTTTGTTCTTTTCGTTTTCTTTTCCTTACGGCGGATAATTGATTGGGCAGATGCGGGTGCCAGCACCGTCCCATATACCCTTGTTGAATAGTTTGGCGCTGTTGGATATTTGTCTGCACATGATTGTGCAAATTTTTTATAAAAAAGAAAAGACTGGCCTTGAGCGGGAATCAAATAGGTTAAAGATAAAAATAATACGATGGAACTAGATTGATCGACTAAGAAAGGTTTTATTGTGATACAAAAAAAGTAAGAGGTAATTGTATTAGTAGAGCATAGCTTACTACAGTCCTGCATTTAGACAAAATAGACAAAATGTCCGTTTTCCTTTCCTGTTTCCTCCAAAATAGACAAAATGTCCGTTTTCCTTTCCTGTTTCCTCCACATTCTTTGAACATCATTTCCAACCAGTCAGTCCATTCCATTCCTGACTACCCTCTTTGCTTAATCTTAATGTCCAGGGCCGTTATCCTCGTGGCCATCATTTTTTAAAAAAAAAAAATTTAAAAAAGCGAATTCAAGTCATGCATACAACCGAAAAAAAAAGTTGACCCCTAGAATCCATGATGGTTTCATCATGACTCTATGCTTGGTACAAAAAGAAATAAAGAGAAATGAATAAAAGGTCCAGCTTGCAGCCAGATGAGATATCGTGACAAATGATAGCAGCAAATTCGTGCTTCTTTTACAGGCCAAACGCAGACGCCGGGCGAGAATCCGACGACAGGCTTAGCGGCGTGCGATCATCAATCGCTGCCACCAGCTTCTTCAAATCGCGCTGGTTCGTGTCAAGCGTTCGAAAGCAGGACTCGCAGATGCGCAGGTGACAAAAGGTGCAGGCCCAGCGGTCGTCTGCATTGGCCTTGCTGCACGTCTGGCACGTCAGCGGGTAGTGTCGGTTCGTGCGGCGGTACATGATGGCGTGCTTTTGGAAGCACGAATAGTGTGAGTCGTTGAGCGCCGGCGCGGCATGAACGCCGTCGACAGAAGTTGTCGTCGTCGTCTCCTTTCCCTTCCATGTGGGAAAGTGGAATGCGCGAGGATCGGGTTCGCGCAGATTCTTCATTTCTGGATACAGAGTGCCGTCTCGGCCGCGATACATCGGGCCCTGTTCAGTTTGGACGATACGTGGGTCGCTGGCAGGTCGGCGCTGCTGGCGCGGAGTCTGGTCCTGGTCGCGTCGGAACCGGCGAGTCGGGCTGCTGCTAGAGCCGCGAGGCTGGCCCGAGGGTGTGGAGGCGCTCACGGGCGTGTTGGCGCGCCTTGAGTCGCTGGCAAACGACGGGCCCGTGGCGGATAACAGCTCGGACTTGTTGGTGAAAGAGTCTCCATTAACGGGCGACGGCGCAATGGCGGGCGAGACTACACTTGTGGGTAATGGTGCAGTAGCGGGCGAAACTACACTTGTGGATAATGTTGCAGTGGCAGACGAAACTTCACTTGCCGGTAATGGTGCAGTGGCGAATGAAGCTACACTTGTGGATGATGGTGCAGTGGTGAGTGTACCTGAGGTGACAGGCTTGCGGCGCGGCATCTCGGTGAGCATCGAGGAAGACGTGACAGGGCCAAGGTTGGTCATGGTGTTGGTAGGCGCATTCCTACTAGGGTTCCGGGGCGGCGGCGGAGGGAGCTCTTTGGCGTATTCGGGCGAAGAGCTGTTCAGTGACTCCGGGGACGAGGCGGGCGAAGCGGGCGAGGTAAAGGTGGTGACGACAGCGGCGCGGGACTCACCCTTTTGATATTCGGGCGTAGGAGGGCGATTGTTAGGCGGTGCGGTTGTAGTTTCGGGAAGAGAAGGTAATGACTGCTTGCTTTGTACGGGATCCATGGATGGTTCGGTAGAAGTGGTTGAAGATGGGGCGTCATCCTCGGGCGTGGCAGAGGGCCGAACGTTGCGGCCCGGTAGACCGCCAGTAGACGGAGGTTTCCTTGGCTTGGCAGGCTGGGACTGTGAGGGCTTGTCCTGTGAGGCTGTGGGCGGCCGTTGAGTAGAGGTGGTGGAGGTGGACATGATGGACATGGCGCTAGAAATGGTTGAGCCGTGGCTATGGTCGAGCTTCAACCCATAGATTTCGCGGTTATCATTTAGAGGGCGGCGGCGCCAAATTTCTGGTTTTGAGGGAGGGGCAGGTGCCTCATCTCTGTCGGTCAAGGACGCATTGGACGGAGACGCCGGCAGTCTGTTGTGATTGGTAGCACCAACAGGCGTCTTGTCTGGGACAGCCGGGGCATCTGGCGGAGGTGAAGCCTCACGACTAGAGGCTAAAGGTGTGTCGGGATATACGCCAGTGTGAGGAGTTGTGGTAGGCGTCTCATAGGGACGCAAATAGGCTGAAATTAGACTCGAGATGGAGGCGGTGGGCGAAGGCTCAGGAAAGGGTGAGAGTATGGCATTGTTGGTTCCGCCAACAGGACGTCTGGGTATCGACATTTTCTGAGGGGAGGCAGCAGGAGTGTGCTCCGGGGGAAAGGCGCCCGGTATGGACGGAAGAGAAGGAGACTTGTCGAACAACTTAGGCGGCACGGCGTAGTTGTGGGAAGCGTCCTCGTGCGGTGGCGGAGGCGGCGGCGGCGGCAAATCAGGAAGATCCTTTGGTATAGGCGGCAGGTCCGGGAGATCCTTTGGCGGAGGCGGCGGGTCGGGGAGGTCTTTTGGTGGAGGCGGCAGAGGTGACAGCTGGTGAAAGGCAGAGCGCGGCGAGGTTGATGACAATGCGGAAGACGAGTTCGATGAGGGTCTAAGAAGCTGAGGGACAGAAGGCAGGGCCTTTGAAAAGCGAGAGAAGCCTCGAGGCTTGGGGGCGGTGGCGGGCTGTGCCATGTTTAAGAAACGAGAGAATTGTAACTTGGGTGGTTGATATTGGAAGGGGTGCGATGCGCAATGGAGCGCAATGCGTCGCGAGCGAGCCCGAGTGGGATTGGGAGAGCCTTTGCCGTTTCTGGGAGAGTATTGACTGGGGATAGAAGCTTATTGGGGCTGTGCGAGGTGCAACAGGGCGGACAAGGTGCGGGTTGAGAGCTCTGGCAGCTTGAGTTGGTGGTGCCGTGTGTAATGGTACCGAGTACTCCGTATGGCAGGGCAGGATCGTCTGCGCCGGCGGGACCGTTGTTGGTGAAACGCGAGGAGCATTCGTATCAAGGATGATGGCGCGATGCGGCGTGGATCCGTCTGTACTTTTGGGAGGAGTTCCTTTTGGCTGGATGGTGATACAGCCGACGTCGAGGATGGCAAGATGTGGATGAGTGGCGGACGCGCCGGAAGAGACGAACGCAGCAGTGGCGACTTGGAGAAAGTACGAGATCGAGGCGCAGGTCGCGGGGGGGGGCGAGGTTGTACGTTGAAGAATCTCGGAGGCAGACACGAGGTCGGGGCTGATGATTGTTGGGGGCGTGTGGTGATGGATGGAGGGTGTGTGGACGAGAATGGCGAGGAGATGGAGCGAGGTTGGCTGGTAGGAATCCGGGGGAGGTTGAAGAAGCAAATGAGGGCGACTGGGAGGATGGGAAAGACGGAAACAATGAATGGCGCAGGTAAGAGGTGAGGAATGGAATTGCCAGACAAGCGAGATGTAATTATGATGCGAGGTATGGATACAGAGGGGGGGTGAAAATGAAAATGTGGGTGACTGAAACTGGCGCGTTGAAGGGAGCGTTTGCAGTAGGTAAGCAGACGTGGCAGAGAATCGGAAGCGTCGGGGCGGCGTAGGCGGCTCAAATTTCCGTGGTAGTCGATCGATGCCCTTGAGAAATCAGCAATCAGTCAGCCCGACTCGGGGCTTAAAATCAAGACGGAGATTTGGGCACGCTCTTGTTCAAATTCTTCGGTGCTTGGGCATGAAATAGCGCAGAGAATTGTAATTACGTCGTGGTCGGGTCATGGTCGGTTCCTGGAAAAGAGGGCCAAGAGGCAGCCCAAGAGAAGCGGCTCAGCCCTTTTGTGCGGGAAAGTGGGCAGAATGATGATATTTGATGCTCTCTTGGCTGCCTGTCAGTGGCTGATGCTTGTCAACCGGCCTTGCGGCCCCACTAGAACGGGCTTTTTGGTGGGACTTTACAGCGTCTTTTATGGGTCTAGGAGATGCATCAGTGGAGTACAGCAGTGCGTGGTGGGGTAGAAACAGTGGGTACCTAGGGATGAAGCGGACTCGAGATACACTGGTGTTGACTGGCCTGTGACTGGCAAGCAAGTTGGAATTCTGACAGCTGATGATGCTGCTCATTGCTCGACGTTCACTGATCACTTCTCACTGTTCGGCTTACTTGATTTATTTTGATTTGTTTCAACATTTTCCCCTCTATTCTTCTTTGCCCTTTCATTAATGCCGCTGCTGATCTATTCACCCGTTGATAGGCACTACGTCTCCACCTGCCACAACAATGCCATTTATCACACCAACAATCATCAATGCCGAGCTGTCATTCTCAAACTCTAATCACTCTCTAGCTATCCCTTAATCTTTATTTTAACAGATGATAGATGGTTCTCATGCTCATGCTTTACCGCACACCGCCAAAAGACCTCTTTACCATTTTACTTCTCACTGTCATCTAAAACTGACCCCTGCTTGCATCTCGTTACTCGCTACACATTCTAACCCATGCGCATCGGTCGCCAACGCCTTGTGCCACTGTTCGATTCCCTATTCGATCCCCTGTTCTGAGACATTGACAACGCGATGCGCGTGCACCATTCTTCGAGCCCTCCTCTCTCGAGTCATCGCATTAGGCAAATTTTTGACTTGTTTAAATACCGGGTGCTGCCCTCCTCCCACATGTCCTCCCCACGGGCCCCCGCTGTCTCTGCCTTGGATGGCCCCTGTCACGCTGAATCCCCCCAATGACCCCATCTCAGCTCATTGACTTGATGCCCGAGTCGAGTGCTGACCAAAACAACTAAATGCGCATCGCAATGTCTTTAGCTTGTGCATTTATAATCAATTCTATTTTCGTTTGCCTCGTCCTCTGTAATTGATTCCTTTTTATCTCTTCTATCCTGCAAATATCTGCCCCGCCCCATGTCTCGCATGTCCCATGCCAAACCACGGCAACACTGCCGCTTTTGCATTCCTCTTGCATGTTGGCGCCGCCACCCTCTCAATTTTATTCGTATATTTATTTTTGACCCTATTACGAAGCATTACACTGCTACGGTGAACAACGAGTTCGATTACCCGTCCGCCGTTGCAATTCCACTGCGGCGACCATGTTCCGTAGAAGCAAGCTTACTCCTGTTTGATCGACTCAGGGTTCACGCAACCCTAGGTACTGCCATAAGTGCATTCACATCCGCCAACTAAAAAATTCAATTGCGCCAGTCTAGTATTTGCACCAAGCTTCAATTCCGTATTTGAAAAAGATTTTTGATAGGATTCGAATTACGGATCCGTAGATTTGTCCTATTTACCGCTCTGGATGTTCGCTATCCACTATCAGCCACTATGCCTGCTGAAACCAGCCCTGTTTGAGACCGGCGGGAGCCGTCTCCTCCCATCTCCTCTCACTGTGTCGAAAATCCTCCAATTTCTGGTGCTTTCTTCGAGTTTATTTCCTACAATCATCTTTTGCCTAGTTTCAACGCGTCAAGGGACTGATCCTCTACACCGCCATTAAAAATTCAATCACACTGAAACGTAAAGAGGGAAAAGCAACTCGAGCGACACGTCCCTGCTATTTAGCCCACGCAAGGTAATATCACGTATTTATTTGACCAAGGCGCTGGTGGTCCTCATGTACTCGGTATACGTCACACAACGCTCCTGTACATGCAAGTCTTGCTGAAGAAGCACAGGCTGTCACTCATATTTACTGCTGCCGATGACTCTCCTCTTTTTCTGCTCGCTGCACTCCCGCAGCGAATTCTGGGCACTCGACTGATTCACAATGCTTCCCTGTCGCTTACACATCAGTATGCATAGGAATATCGAATATGAAGCCGCAGATGGGATGGTGTTCGTAGATAGCTAGTTGCCCCTCTGGCGCACGTATCAGCGGGGCCCCAGAAATGACCCATGAATTGATGTGTCTGTGAAGGCTATTCAGGTGAATTACTTCTTCTCGAACGGGTAACGCTAAACTGACAATGGGTTAACTGGACTACCATCAGAGTAGCAAGAGTGGGTCCCAGTCCGACAAGTTCAACGGCTGCCAAGTTGATCTATCCAGCGTTTGCTTCAACCTTTTTCATCATCATCAATAATTGAACAGATCGAACTTTTGAATCACCAATGATATCACTAACGAGCAAGATTTCGCTCGTGTTCGCTCCGCGTTTAAACCTGGAGAAATTTCGACTCACGATTTCTCGTTGACTTCCCCCCGGATTCTATACCCCTTTCGGAATCTTACGACATTCGATCTAAGAGCTCGCATACCGCCACCAAAGCACCCTGATGAAGGTTTTTTTCTATCGAGCGAAGGCGTCACCACAACCTTCAGCGCAATCGCGTAACACTGCGCCATCCACAATACCCTGACCAGCACAACATTTTGCTTTGTTTGCCGGCGCTCGATCTGCACAAGAAGCAAGGTTCGGATAAAGACATCTCGGATGGCTGAAAAGACTTCGCTCTGCATCATGAGACGGCTCGTGTCGCATGGATGGCTTCCTCTAGGAGGACCGGACAGGCGATGTCAGACCTGTAATGCTTGGGCCGGACGACCCGTGAGCCTCTACAGGCGGCCGTCACCATGGCGGCCGCTATGACTGTTGGCGAGTAAGTACCTTGCTGCGTCTTCGTTACCTCTTCCCTGCTAACTCCTCGCTAGTGATTGAGATGAAGGTCCCCCGTATGTCGGCTTCGTCTTCGATACCTTCACCCTGCTAACTCGCCGCGTCCTCGCAGTTTTGAATAGTCGTGTGTACGCTGCTTGTACCACATGGTTCGCGGCACCAAGCACCGGGAGGATTGCTGCTCCCAACCTAGTAGGTCGCTGCGTCCCCGCCGCTAGGCCCGTTGCTAATTTGCTGCTTCGTAGCCGGTTTCCCGAAGTGCGCCCAATGCTTGCGAGGTAACAAGGACTGCCCCCTGCTCACTGCGAGTGAGCAGCGAATATACGGCGTGTTTCGCGACCATTGGTACTACGGTACCCCCCTCACTGTATGTTATCTGCGATCTCCCTAAACGACGGGATGGCGGGTTCGCTACGAACCAAATGTCTCAGTACTCGTCGCGCCCTGATGTCTTTATGACCAATCTCACCGATGACTTGCGCAATGCCATACTGATCTGTTCTAACATCCGATCTACCTTTAAACAGCGGCGTTTTGGTCTCGTTCCGAAGCATGACTCCTGGGCGATTCACGTTCTTTCTAGCCTGCCCAGGGATGAATTAGCTGATGTCTATCACAAAGTCGCAGCTATCGGCTTAGCAGTCGAATTTTTGTTTGCGCGCTTCACGTGGACAGTGCTCGCTCAGAGCGCCTTACTACGCACCGGCGTCACCCGTCGTCTTATCATGGTGCGGCGGGACACCGTGTTGCCGCGTGTAAGCGACGTGTCTGAGCATTCTGGGCAGAAGTGCCGTACCATGTTTGCGTCTTCTGTTCCTAGATTTCAAATTTGCAGCCAGAGCCCGAGAAAGCGCGTACGGGAGATGCAGCAGGTGAGATGAAGGATTACGCTGATTTGACGGATGGTGATGATCCTGTGTGGGATACGCGTCGGCGTCGCGAGGGCACATAGTAACCGTCTGTATTTCATTAATCGCTAGTTAATCAACAGCTAGTCAATCATCAATCAATTTGTCAAAAGCCAGCCAATCAACAGCCTATCATTCATCAGCTAGTTAATCAATAATCGTGGGTAAGCTATTGTATCTTGTGTATGGGTATATGAAACGCTAAGGCTTCTGCTTATATAGAGCGCTGATCTGTTAAACAGTAGGAGTCTTCTCGTCCAGGGTCAGGTAGTGAGGAATAGCAGGCGTCTCGACACATGCGGGCCTTGAGTACGGGCCGTCAGCTTCTATAGATGAGCTACGCTCTCGCCCTCAGCCATAGTATGGGATCCTTTGATGAGCGCCCGGGAGTGTGAGGCAATTTATAAATTTTTTTCTAACTGTATTATTATACCATACTTCTATTGATCTAACTAGCTGGAGTCCATACAAGTACATTCAAAGAGGCGAAAAACTAAGATTGCTCAGAGAAAAACCTCTTTAGTTGTGCCCGTCTGTTGCGCTACCGTTGCGGTCTCGGTAGGAAGAGTCGCGGCCAGAATAGGGCGCCCCCTGTCGAAGATCAGTTCATCGGTGGAGCCTCTACATAAAACCTAGTTGTCTTTTTTAAGCTCCCCACACCCATCTATCCTTATCAGCAGTAGTCTCGACCGTCTTCTTGGGGGGAGTTTGGGGGACGGCCTTCTTGGGAGCACCGCCGTTTCGGATATTGTCCGTACTCAGAATGTCTTTCTGAGCTTCAGCAAAAGCGATGGGGAGCTGGGAATTCAACTGCGCATCCTTCTCCTTGGCAAAACCAACATTTGGCACGCTATCAAAGTCATCAAAGTGGTTTTGAACTCGCATCTCAAAGTCGAAATCGGCAAAATTCTGAATCAGATCCTGTTCAGCAGCGTCGAGCCGAGTTCCCAGCTGATAATTGAGAGTGGCATCTGCCTTCATTGCGTCCTCAAGGCCGGTAGTCTGTCGAATCATGTCAAAGTCCTTCTTGATCCAAGCCTGAAGCTCTGTGGCCTTGGACTTGGCAAAGTTTGCACGCAAGAGACAGTCCTGAGCCTTTTGTCCGACCTTGTCCGTGCAGGCTCTGTCACGGTTGCAAGCATAGTGCGCCTTCCTCGCCGCAGGGGCGCACTGTTGCTCCGCCGACGCCGAGGTAGGGCGTTTCTGGGCAGCCTCGGGCGCCTTGGGGGGCTGAACATTTCCTTTGTCGTTGTTGCTGTTGTTGTTCTCGCACGCATATAGCTTTTGTTCGCCGTCCTTACCGGCCGCGTTGAGCAGAAACTCGAATAGGCCGACGCTCGTCTGGAGGACATTGTCTCGGTACTCGGTCGCATTGGGGTAAAAGATGTTGTGGCAAAGCGTCTGGAAGTCGTAGGCTCGCGGCTTTCCGTTTCTGTTTCGGCCCCAGCCAAACTCAAAAGTCAAGGCGTTGATTCTGTTTGCACCGCAGGTATGGTTATAGTACCTTGACATGGCCTCATCCGAGGTGCCCATGGCAGGGGAGAGCGTGATGGTCTCAGCGGCCGAGTACTTGTCGGTCTTGGCGACGTCGTTCATGGCACTGGACATGCGCTCTGCAACGTTCTTTTGCGCGGCGAAATCGTCGGGTTCCATATACTCCTTGTAGCTGTCGCCCGGCACGCCTCTCTGGCCGTCAAACTTTGTGTTTGCAAAGTTCATGGTAGGATCATTAGTTTGGGCCTCGTCGGTGCCCCAACTGTACAAGACCTGTCCAAGCGCAGAGTGCAAGTCGAGATACCAAGACAGCGAAGTGACACGCTCAAACACATCAGTGATGCTTCGTGACTCAGCCTCGGAGTTGGGCTGTGGCCCGACGTAGTTTTCCCTTGATGGGTCGTTTGACTGTGAGAGCTTGGCCTGGTTGGAAAAAAGGCGCTGGTCGCGAAAGATGTTGAAGTTGCGGTTTATATCAACGCCAATGCCACCTGAAACAGGTCTGCGGTTCTTGCGCCAACATTTGTTCGTCGTCTGATCGTAGTTTATTCCATCCGGGTTGACGGCGGGAATGATGGCAAAGCCAGCGTCGAGAACCTGACGAACCTGGGACACATCATAGCTCTTATCGCCATAAGTGAGGCCAGTGTTCTGCTGGTCGGCCCAGAGTAGATCCGATACCAAGTACAAAACATTGTCTGGGCCACCTCGCTCGCGCGCGTGCACGCCACTGGTGAGAAACGCCCGCGGCTCCTTGTTACCGACCACACCGTAGTGAATTTCGCGCCCTTCATGGGTCTTGGCGCCAGCGGGCTCGAAGCTTATCTTTTCCGGGTAAGTCTTTTGGAGGCCCTTGATTGCCGATTCAATTTCAGCAACGCTGAATACGGCGAGGCTGGCGTCATCCGTAAAGTCGTCCGGCTTGGAGCCAATGCCTTGTGGTGCCTTGGCGCCACCTTCAAAGCGGTCTCCCTTACCAACCGGGATAAATTTGGCAGAAGAAGGTCGGTCTTGGCGGCGGTCCATCAAGTGTTCCTCGCCATCGAGCTCCTCGTGGAGAAGACAGCCGCTGGTGAGGCTACCCAGGGCCGCGAAAGACAGAGCGGTTTGCACTTTCATACTGAGGGTGACAAGAATGAATTTCGAACTAATTACCAGAGACAAGAGACAAAGGAATGACTGACTGTCTGAACAGTTGGATGTTGCTTGGGCATCTCTTTTCTACTTATATCATTCCATGATTTCTGAGCCAGGGTCATTAGCGTAGAATAAGACTTGGCAGGGATATAATGCTTTCGCACGGCACTTCGTGTACTCAGTATGAGGGAGCCTCTGATGACTCGTGTTATGCCATGTATTATGCCCTAATGTTCAATTTTAACCCAAGACGAAAAACTCGAGATCAGGGCATTAAGCTGATCAAACGACGCATTTTATTACTTGAGGTGGGCCTTAAAGTCCACGTGGTCTATATCATATATGATGTGAGTTACTCGAGCCCATGCGCCGTTCGCCATTACTTATTCAATAATTCTTATATCGGCGTCACCGGCACTGCGCCTCGCCTCTGAACTGACTCGCGACTTGTGAGTCGCAGCACTGGCTCCTGGTGTATTCAGAAGCAGAGCACCAAGATATAATGGCGTACGTATTCACGAGTGCTAATCATGCGTTTGTCTCTGGCCAGGTAAGATTTCCGCTTACTAACTGTGAGTTGTTTGCCGAAACTACGTCTGCCGCTTTGTTGTCTCGACTCAAGCTTACCGAAAGCTTGGCAACTCAAGCTCACTGAAAGCTGGCAGAAATGAGCCAAGACCGAAGCGATTCAGGCTCTTTAGAAAACTATCTATGCATAGCCCCGTTGATCTCAGTGGAAGGAATTCAGAAAGTTTCATATTATTCGTAATCTCATGCCTATTCTGTTAACTAGCGCCGTCTTGTCTTCATGCAGTAGGGGTCACCACCCAATTGGAATCTCGACCAGGGCGTCGTCGGCAGAAGCCGTGAGTTTACGTAGTACAGACTAAATGCCCAATAAGTGCGACCTTGTCCATGCCCTTGTCAGAGCAAAGGGCGCTGATGTCCTTTGTTGTGGACTATCTGTTATTTAATGGATTTGGTAGTGGGGATACGTACGATAGCCTCAGGTGGGAAGAACAGATGAGAATTCCAAAACTCTGGGCCACGCTCTCGCCTATCACCGAAAGCTCTAATTTGTAAATCATGCGGGATACCGTGGGCTATCTCCGAATTTGGTTTCATCGTCGACTCGGACGACTGGCCCCCCTCTTTTGCTAGTGTAGGAGCCTTTTGCACTGCTTTCTGCTGACGAAGAATCTTTTGCTTTCTTCTCTCCCGCAATATCCCTTGTCTTATTATATAGTCATCTATAGCCACCTGAGCATATAAACTGGCATACACTAGTTAATAGGATCTTACTAAGCGGCGTGCCGCAGCTACCCTCGGAGTGGAAGGCCCGTCTCTTCAGTGATTCTTGCTGTCTATGCTTTGACGAAGTGCAGGTTCACCTTCGATGTGCCACTGATTCCGGAAGCCAGTCTCAGAGGCTGTGCCTCCGCTTTTGGAGGCCTATTCATGAAGCGCTAGCCATCCTTACAAACGCTATCGCTAGTTATATTCGGTGACGATCGAGATAGTATACATAAGTCTGAAAACTCTACTTTGAGCTAATTTAAACTAACGACTGTACTGTTTATGTGATGTTGAGCGTTTTCTGCTACTTCGACTGGTGTTCAGGTCTCGACACTGACAAAATAAAACTGCAAGAATACGGCTGCGCGCAGCTGCGCCGCCTGCTCGCGCTGATGATTTCCGGTCTGGCAGCGCTCGTCTTCCTTGCCCTGACCAAATTCACGAAGAAATCTCGCATAGAGCTCTCGCAAGTCTGCGGCTGCCAGCAGACAGGTGAGATCCCCGTTCTCAAGCTAATCAGCGACAGTGCCCAAGGCTTCCATCGCTCCGCGAGTATCTTCTGCACTGGGAGGTTTGTCTAGACTTGTGCGCCATCTACGCCAGGCTCGCGTACTTCGCAAATTCAATGATTTTTGCAAAATTTTGAGCTTCTTGGCACTCACTCATGTGCTTGTTTTCATGCGTGATGCAGCGCACCAGTGCCCGCAGATTAGCTGCTTCAACCAGGGCCTGCGTCTTGACATTCCAGCATATTTGCTGCGGTGCTTGATCTAGCACGTTTCTGGTTAGTTGCCACAGCTGCTTGGCTAGTGGACTGGTGAGTCCTCGATTCGGGAAGATGTAATACCTGGTCGTGGCGTAATTTGCAAAAGGCTGATGCTCGAGTCATGCCAGACCCCGCCCATCCGGTTAAAGGCTTTCCCGTAACTGTTCATCAGCTTCTCGCGGTCGAGCAAGGTCAGGCCACAATTTTGCTGGTGGTCTACCCAGGCATCGAGCACTATGGGACTGTCGTAGGGGAGCCTGGTCGAGATTGTTCGACTAGTACAGAGACTGCAGATGGAAAGTGTATCTGCCAGGTCTGATGGTGCCACCTCGACGAATGCTTGAAGTATATCTAGTAAACTTTGGACGCTTCCTCTGGGTTCCGTATAGATATGCCACAAGACGCTTCGTAGCGAATTCGCAGAATCGATGGCAACGCCGGGCGTGCCGTTGGCATGCATGATCTGAGAGTCGTTGTTCTGCAGGACCCGGCAGACTACCCACGACGAGACCACATGTATGGAGAGACATCTCGCAAGCCTTGGAGAGCCTACCCAACTCTCCAGAAGATCTTGGGCAGTGGCTTGTACGTGCTCCGTGCCCCTGCTTCGACTACGGAATTTGGTCTGCTCGTACCATCTCCTCTCTGATTTGGGCATTCTTTTCCTATCTTCCTCAATGTTTTTCCGCTCTTTCTTTGTTCGAGCAGTCCGTTTCTTTTCTACATCCGAGAGAAAGTCCGACTTTTTCTGTATCAACATTGCGATATCGCTGCATCGCTTAGAAAGAGCTCGCCAATCCCACACACCCTGGCTAGCCAACATCAGGTAGTCGCGCACCCGGTGCGACGCATCAAAATAACCTTTAGTGTACTTGTCGATGCAGAGAAGAAGCTTAGTCTGGGGGTTGTACAGCCTAGGCGGTTTCTCACACTGTGTTGACCCTCGCAATTGAACAGTGACTAAAGCTGCCCAAGGCGGGTATTCTGTAGCAGACCTAACGCCGTTGACTTTTTATTCTGCCCAGACTTTGTTCTTCGTGACTCATTTTTCAATCTACCCCTTCTGTAGAGAAAAGTCAATGCACGTCACGACGAAGATAACACGCGGCGAGCTCAAGAGCTTCGCTCCAAAGGCGTCGAGCCTGCTGCCTCTGTTTCATCAATGGTAGTTAAGGAGATGCATTCAAAGGCATATAGTACTTGATTTCTGTATACAATAATAGACTAGGTACCTTCTGCAATGTTGTATTCAGCTGTATAGAGATATTCGACTTATGGAAGAAGGCACTTCGTACTGTGATAGAAAGTCATTGCTCTTTCAAAGTCATGTCTTAGCAGACGTCCGAGATAGGCACAATCCGCTACTCCAAGACGGTCGATCTGGATGAGTCTTTGACTAGACTAGAAGTGTACAGAATGAGCGCCAAGGCGTGGACGGCGACAATTTTATAGTTTAATAGGTTCGCCCTTCTTGATACCAGCCAGCCAATTCGCATCCTTTCTGCCCAAAGCGACCAGATAGTTGATCAGCCCTACAGCCAGAGGCTCCAAAGCTACACCAAAGGCAAGGGAATTGAGTGTGTCATCGAGAACAGTCTTGCTTGTGCACCCAGAAGCAACCTGGTTGTTGAATGCATCATCTGCAAATTTGAAAGCATCAACAAGACCAAGCACAGCAGTGGTAACATGGCCACCGTTTGTGTATTCGACAAATTTAACAGTGGCACCATTATCACACCAAGTGTCGTGGACTTTGGCTGCGGGGGCGTATGGAACGAGCTCATCGGGCTTAGCATGGAACATGAGAAACGGCGCGGTTGGCTTCTGCGCCTTGTCGACGCCAAGTGTATTGTCCTGTAAAGCTGACAGCATTGTCGCGTTGGTCAGTACATCCTTGCCAAGACTCTGATATTTCGTGTCAAGCAGAGACTGGAATGGAAAAACAAGGAGATTCGGCACAAAGCATTGCGTATTGGCGATTTGAAGCACTTTCTGAAGCGCCGGCGTACTAATCCCGTCAATGAATGGCTTCAGAGTGGCTCCATAGGCCGACGGCTTCATGAGACCTGCCAAGGCGACAATCTCAACGCCACTTAACAGCGAGCCGTCGATAAACTCAAAAATATAAGTCAAGTTGGCTGGAATTCCGCCTGCGGTCCAGCCCTTGACTGGCAGCTCGGGGGCATAACTCGGCTGCAGAGCCGCAGCCCAAGCGGTAGCAAGACCGCCACCAGAGTAGCCAGCGCCGACAAGGGATGGCTTGTCCGTCGTGAGGCCGAGGGTGCGTCCGAAATTGGAAACGGCCCTCATGCTGTCCAAGACCCCCATGCCAGAGAGCCGGCCAGCTGTAAAAGCGGCGTCTGGGCCTTCATAGTCGGGGGATGAGACAATGTAGCCCTTGAGAAGGTAGAGCTCAATGATCAGCTGCTCAATAGCATTTGTAGTTGAGATTGAAGGCACTATGCTGGACCCAAGACGGTACGAGTAGCTCGGGTTGCATTGAGTGGCAGCGCTGTCGTAGGCGCTGCTCCAAGTAACGAAGCGATCCTTCTTGCCGAGGACGGGCTTGAAGACGGTGGTGACGGTAGCAATGGCCGACCCGTCGACCGCTGTGGTGCGATACAGAATCTGATACGTCTCGATAGGGTTAGGGATGATGGAAAAAAAGGACGAGGCCACTTTGCGGGAACGGAGTACAGCACCGGGACTGGCCGACTCGAAGCCGCTGGGCGGGATGTAGAAGGGGTCTTGGCTGGGGTTTGGGATCAGGTCCCTGGCATTGTTGATGGTCAGACCATGGGCAGCATTGAGAGAGGTGGTCAGAAAAAGAATGGCACGAGCCACGGACCAGATGGTGATCTGCATAGTTGACTTTATAAAATTAAACCTGATGTGTCTTTGCAGTTATAGACCAGCCTGAGAGCTTTGGACAATCTGCGGCGTCGTGTGGTTTAAGTACGACACCAAAGTCTTGGAAGGAGATTTTACTCAACGTTTTTGTCTCAGCCCGTCAGAGGAGCTGAGAGCTGAGAATGCCGTCTCAGATAACCTTTCGACTGCGCTCTATAAACCTAGTCTGGAATCATTGTCTATTGACTCAAGAAACATCATTCCATTATTACTATCATGATCACTCTTGTTGGTGTTAAACGCCAACTAACTCCGGTGTGGCGCCCGTGCATACGTTGTTGAAAAAGTCGACGTCGAATTTAGAGCAGCCGAGGTGCAATCGCGGCCGACAAGCTACTTCACTGACATCGGAGGCCCTGCTACCTACCTCATAGGTCTAATCCCCCCCTCCCCCGCGAAACGCTAGGTTAGCCTATATTCTATACGTGGGGGTCAAGTATCCCCCGCATCTTGCGAGCTTGGCAACAGCTTGCAGCTCACAGAATCAGCTGTCAAAGTCCAAGCGTCACTTGCCAGAAAAGGAAGTTCGTGCGATGGCCGGCTGATCGTTCAAAACTAGGGCGGTGTTTTGGTTGCGATACCCGAGGTGGGCTACACGTGCGTAACGAGTTCGACGTCGACCATGTCAGCTATTCGAAAGAAAGCTGCCAGAGTCGTATCATCATGTGAGGCTGAGCTGCAGCAAAGTCGTAGCACGACTCTACCCATCCGTGTCATTGCTTAATGATGTCTTTGTGCCCCTGCATCACATACATGGCGAGGACGATGAGAATCATCATCATAGATTGAATAGATTTCGTTCCGAGTTATCTTCATTAATCTCAAAAGACCATGTACAATGCTTCAACAGCCAATGGGTATAGAACCCCCTCTTCGTCTACATGGTAGTATGCGGGTCATTGCCTCAACACGGACTTACTCCGTATTTCTGACTGCTGCGCGGCTATCTAGCCCGATCATTCTGCGCCAGTAGGTTCTTGGTGTCATGGTGCATGCCCGAGATGGCATTCTTGACCGACATACTCTGCAGATACTCGCACATGCCCGCCGCCGACTTGCCCTGGCCCATAAAGTACGCCGCCAGGCCAGCCACGTGCGGCGTCGCCATGGACGTGCCCGACCCGAGGGCGGTGCCGCCGCCATTCTTCAGGCTGACGACGTCGACGCCCGGGGCGTGAATGTCAATCATGGAGCCGTGGTTGGAAAAGTGTGCGATGCGGTCATTACGGTCACTCGCGCCGACGGTGCATGCCGAACGCTCCGAGGCGGGTGACACGTCACCGGCGTCCATGGGACCCTTTTTCTCGTCGCCGTTGCCGGCCGCGACGGCCACGAAGAAGCCCTTACTCACGAGTCCCGCCACCGCGTCGTTGGACGCCTGCGAAAAGGAGCCGCCTAGGCTCATGTTGACCACGACGCCCTTGGGGCAGTTGCGACGTGCGACGTCCTGCGCCACGTACTCGAGGCCGCGGATGATACCGACGGTCGGGCCCTCGCACTCGCGGGTGCGGTTGTTGTAATCAATCACCTTGATACCCAGGAGGGTCGTCTTCTTGGCCACGCCGTAGGTGTTGCTGCCGATGGTGCCGGCCACGTGGGTGCCGTGGCCGCAGCTGTCGTCGTTTCGGCCGATGAAGGACTTGATCTGCTCTGCGCGGCCACCGAAATCCTAGATTAAGGGTTAGTGCACTGGTGATGAATTACGGAAACCCGTGGTTGAGAACACTGCCCATGCTTCTTCTGCTTTCAATTCTACAAATTGGAAAACGGACTTACAGAATGGGAGGCGTCAATGCCGCTGTCGACAATGTAGCTGCAGGTTCCAGATCCTGGTGACGTAATGTCAGTAAATACACTCTCATCTCACATCGCCGAGGCAGGCGGCTAAAGCAGTGAGAGATTAGATGCAAAGTAGGTCTCTTACCAGAAGAGGAGTCGTAAATGTAATTACTGGCGCCTCTTGTTTCGTGAGAGATGCGAGCGAGACCCCAAGTAGATGGGTTTTGTGTGGCGGGAGCAAAAGCAACCATCTTGGTATTTTGCTCCACATACTGGACCTGCAAGATGATTCTCATCAGCACCTCGGGGCTTCTTACAGTTCCAAGCCTCTGCAGGCAACTGACCTCTGGGTGGCCGCGAATGAGATCCAGAGTCGCCGCGTCAAAATGGCCCGCGATGCCTGTAAACACCTCGCGAAACACCTCACCAGCCCCGTTGGGGAGCGAGAGCGAATTGATGGCCTCTTCGACGGCGGCTAGGGTGCTACTTTCTTTAAACTTGACGACGTATTGGTTCGCGACGCGATCCTCGGCGCTGACGCTGCGCGGGATCAACAGAGGTGCGGGCTCGGATCGCTTGGCTCTAGGGACGGCAGCAGCCAAGGGCACAAGGGAGAGAAGACGGGACAGACGCATGTCGACAATGTGTAATGGAAAATGGTGGTGAATTTCCAAGTCGTGGCGATGAGCTGCTGGCATGGGTGCTCGAGGCGAGTGTTGTCTGAAGCGAGCAGAGTCTATATGTATATTGTTGCCTGGCGAGTTAATCCTCTCAAAGGAGGACGAGAATTGCGTTGCTTCCACGGGAAACAGCCCTGCCTCGCCCTTCCTCGCTGAAGTCGCTTCGACAGCGCACAGTTATCAGTATTCACCTTATTGACAATGCCTTTCGTTCGCAGCTTCAGTCTGAGCGAAGCAATGTCTAAACGCTGACCAGCCCGCCATGGACGCCGTTGGGCAGTTTATGTCGACTTGACAGGTCCCCTTTTCGTGGCATGGTTTGATATCTGTAAACAAGACTATCGAGCATTCCCGGGCGCTAGTCTGTCGCAGTCGATCACTTCCGTGAAAGGGCAGCTCCTGGTTGCTGTTACCAGCCAGATACGGCCTAGGTCGGATCTAGCCGTTGCGGGTAATGTGATGGCGACTAATGGCTTTTCCCTCGAATATTCTGGCCTATCGTAGTTATTCCCCGGCACGCAGTTGAATCGAGTTCAACGCCGAGGCCAGGTATACCGCCATGTCTTTCTTTTCGGCATCGGTAACTGCGTCGCGCCCGGGATTGGTAATTTCCTGAGAACTATATTAACTTGACATGTTCGGCCAAGCCACCGTTAACTCGGTGGCAAATTTGATTTAGTCAAGAGGCCAGTTTGAAACCATTTCGATATTCGGCTTCTCCCCCTCCACATTCTTCACCTTTGCAGCCTGCGAACCAGTGAACAGACACTTGAAATACCTCAAAAATCTATAAATTCATATACATGTCTATGTAAGCACCCAACACCACACACACACAAACACAAAATGCGTCCTGCGTCAAATGCTTCAATTCCCCTTAGCCTTACTCATCGGCTCCAATCCAAAGATGCCTCTCGCCGCCAGCGGATCCCCGAGCCCCGAGCCCTCATCCCCGTCTCCAAAGAGAAACGCGTTGCGCTCCCGACTCATGTTGTTGAGGCCGCGCTGCTTCTTAGACTGCTGCGGCGACTGCGGCGACTTGCTGCCTGCGGCGGCAGCTGCAGCAGCCGCAGAGGGCGTGGACTCGCCAGGCTCGAGCATCCAGGAAAAGGAAGACTGCGCAATCGTGGAGCGCGTGGGCACGGCGGGGAGCTGAGGTCTAGCGGGAGAAGGCTCTTTTGGCGATGTGGCTTGGCTAGTGGCTTCTGTTGGCTGTGATGGGGCGCTTTCTGTTGGTTTCTGGGCTGTCTGGGAGGTCGTTTTGGCAGCACCTTGGCTTATCTCGGGCTGTGACGCTGTGGCCGGTGATTTGGCTGCTTCAGGTAGGGGAGGCTTTGCAGATTGCGTCAGCTTTACAGGCTTACTCTGCTTTGCTGGGGCTTGTTTCTCCGGAACAGCTGATGGCGCATCTGCTTCTGTCCGTTCCGAGCCCTCTGCTTGTGCTTGCGACGGTGCCATTGTGTTCTTGTCCACCGTAGCATCCTGCTCCTTTGCGGTCTTGGCAGACTCTGTGGTTCCACGCTCCCTGGCTGCCTCTTGAGACTTGCGTCGCGTGTCTCCCTGAAACAGCGGCACGTCCATGGTCGAGTCTTCCAGGTAAATCTGCACAAACTGCACCTTGGCGGCCGCCACCTCGAGCATCTGCCGGCTCTTGGCCTTGTCCTCGAGACTCGACGCCGAAAGCGCTTTGAGGTCCGTCACCGTCTCGTTCAAGAAATTCGCCAGCTGCTTGTTACGCTTGTCCAGCGCCGCCGTTGCCGCATCACCGCCTCCCTGCGACGGCGGCTGCGGTAGCGCCAGCCTGGCATCGTTTAGGTTCTGCATGTTGCGGCGGAGCTCGCCCATGGCGTCACGCACCGCCTGGTTGATTCCGAGCTTCTCGCCTCGTTCCAAAGCGGCGCGCGCGCTCTTAGCCGCGCCTTGGAAGAATTGCTCGACACCCTGTGGGCCGCCACTGCGCAACGCGCGTTGGCGGATGCTTTCGAGACCGCGGCGCGCGGCGGCTGTGGTGGTGGGACTGGTGGCGAAAGCGCCGGGCGTAGCAGGCGTTCGGTCTGTGTACTTGGCGATGATGTGAGCGCCGCCTGGGAAGTCAGGGTGGCTGCGCAGATAAATGGCGTCGTCGACAAAGGTGTGCGGACCGTACTGGGGGTCCGGGGCAGGATACTTGAGGAGTAGCTGGAGGCATACAGAGTAGTCGGCTTCCAGAACTGCAAGGTGTTAGTCTAGTAAGATGGTGGAGTCGGGAAAGACGTACGCTGCCAACGAATCCGAAGGAGCATTGCGCAGCTGACAAAATCGATGAGATCCAGCAAGGGGTCGACGGCAAAAAGAGTGTCCCACAGGATGAGGAACTGGTTAAAGGGGAATTCTCTGCTAAATAGCAGACGTATCCAACGGCTTCAACAATTAGTAGGCAGTTTCTCCGAGAGGCGTACCACCTACATGAGGAAGATTTGTGGCAAAATCTCAATGTTAGTGAGATGTGCCGCCAGATCGGGATCAATCTTGTGAAGCAAGACTTGGTGAACGTGTTTGCTTCTCTCGACAATTGCCGAGCTAGCTTCTTGAAATGACTGCATGCCCGACACGACTTCTTTAACTTCGTAGAAGAACTGCGCGCGCTCCATGAGCTTGGAAAATATGGCGTAGGCATCGTGCTCAATGTAGGCGGCGTCGAGCGTCTCCAGCATGACAACATCGAGCAGGCCATTTTCGACGAGCGTTTCGCGACTCACAGCATCTTGCTCTAAAACATGAACGATGGGTGCCAAGAGCTCATGCATGCCTTGACGGTAGCCTCCGCGGTCCGGGTTCAGCTTGCAGTAGATGAAGAGGACATCGAGTATCAGCAGCTGTATGGAATCTTGGTGATAGTTGGCCTCGTCTGGTAGACGTTTCACGTCTTGCTCAATCTCGGCGCGCATCAATTCATCCTGCCTGAGCGTGTTCCACGGCGACTGAGGCATGTTAGAGTGCACACTGACGGGTGTGGGGAGAGCTTACTTCGGGGTCGTCGTTGAGAGGGTCTGAGCTAATCTCTGCCAGGGCTTCAGGATGGCGAATGAAGTTCAAAAAGTGCTGCCGCCGCTCTGCGTACGTCTCTCGGGTGTGTCGCAGCGTCTGTATCCAGCTGTCGAGGCCAGTCTCTTGGAAGAGGAGAAACGTCTAGATCCATCAGCTGAGAGCCAGTCGGCCTGCGGGATGAGACACGGGCTTACCTTCCAGCAGACGGAGCGACATCCGGACAGACACGGACTCGATGGGCCGTTGTTCGTGACGGCGCACTGTAGATGGGCGACGGTGGTGCAGTGTTTGCGCGTCGCCTCCCATCGTAGCCTGCCCATGTCAGTCGGTCAGCTCATGTGGCGCGTCCAGGATATCGGCACATACTGCGTTTCCTCCATCGACCGCATCGTTGCGGGAGTTGCTGCGTATTGACGACAAAGTGCGCGGCCAACACACCTTGCAGCCCTCAATTGGCAAGTCAATTTGATGAAAAGGGAGAGGTAATCGATTGTTAGGCCGATAGCCAAGATCTCACCTGACGCCGTCCAGAATCCAAGCCCCACGGTGCACTACGTTGTTTGCAGTGGGGCGACCACTCACTGCGTTCTGACTAGAGCGATCTGGACGACATACATTCAACGTGATTCTTGCGCGGACACGATAATGGCAACGTTCTAGAGTCCGGTGTCAAAAGATGCATGAATGAATTCTACGATGGTGTTGGCCATTTGGAAGTATTGCGTTTCGTCAGCAACTCTCTCGCGGTGTCTGCTGCGTCAGCTCTAGCAACATCTAGCCAACGAGTTTCGAATGCGCCGAGTGACTATATAGACATGTGTCCTCGATCTAATTATGTTTTTGACTTGTCTCGATTTTTTCAGCCTGGCGGAGGAATATATCACCTCTTGGTCGAGATCGCTCAAATCAGCTCTGTGTAACTATCAGTAACTGGTTAGTGGGTCCAGCCAACAGCTTCAACGTTGCAGCAACTAGGTACAGCTTTAAGCGGGACCGTTACCCTGGCGAACCTCACTCGAGATATTTCCCGTCCCATATGTTGGGAAATTTATCGCATTGAGGCTTCACACCAATACAAGCTCACAAGCTGCAAAGGCACTGCCACTGATTGCTTTTGTACTGCTCTCGGCAGGCTGACTACCCGATGCAGCATCGATCCACCCAGCAGCGAGCATGGTGATGGTATCTCAGGTCAACAGCTGGAGTTAAACAAGATAAACAAGCTTTTTGAAAAAGGGCCAGAGAAACGGTCAGAGTCTGCATTAAGCGAGCTCAGGAAAACTCGTACCTAATGCACGAGCCTGACAGGTCGACTCTTCGGGAGTTTTATCATCGGTTCTGGTACCCGCCTGCTGGGCCGTATCTGGGGTGACACCACCGGAACCTGGGGTATTATCCGACTCAACTTGCGACATCCGTTCAACGTGCTTGGATCATAAAATTAGAACGCCTGAGAAATCATCCGAAACGGCCAGAATAAACAAGATCATCAGGTAGCAAACCCATCGAATGCTGTGGCATGATCAAATCATTGAAACAGTTTGGTGTAACTACCTACCCCTACCGTGCTACAGTGGGTGTACCTTATCAACCCCACAAACGTCATCAAGCTAACCCGCCTAGTCTCGCCTAAGTAGTTAGAAGCTCCATCTTCCATACTTATAAATAGCTTCCAACAACCCAACCCAGCAGCTCTCTTTTTCTTCCTCATCGTCTGAACACAGCTCTAAACAACTTGCCCATTATGGACGAGAAATCGGGTCTGCCTCCCTACGTCGCGACGCCCGACGGCTACTCCACGCTTCCCGCGTCAGGCACCACGCGCCGCCTCGGCAGCAGTCGTGTCCGCCGCTCTCGCGCCCTCAAGTTCGTCGCTGTCGCCTGCCTCGTTCTCATTGTGCTCTCGCAGTGGAAGCAATCCTGGTACTCTGAGCGCGCGGCGCCCAGGCTTTCAACTGCCCAACTGCGCGCCGACCTCGCAACCTGCCAGAAACTGCACACGCAGCCGCAGGACCCCATCGGGCTCGGCCGAAAACGCAACGCCCGCTACATCGACGGCGGCAAGCCCACGCTCATCAAGAACGCCACCATTTGGATCGGCGAGCCGGTCCATGGCACCACCGAGGCTGACGCGCGCGCCGGCAAGGGCTGGGAGTGGGTGTCGGGCGACGTCTACCTCGAGTACGGCCTCATCCAGCGCGTCGAGCACGCCATCGCCACCAGCTCCCTCGCTTCGGATACCCTTGTCGTCGAGGGTCGCGGCCGCCTCCTCACCAGCGGCATCATTGACATGCACAGCCACGCGGGCGTTGGGCCTCTCCCCGGCCTCGACGGCGACGAAGACACCAACGAAATGTCCGACGACATCACCCCGTGGGCGCGCTCCATTGACTCCCTCCACCCGGACGATGTCCAGATTCAGGTCATCAAGTCGGGCGGCGTCACCACGTCGCTGATCCTCCCCGGCTCCGGCAACAACATTGGCGGCGAGGCGTACGTCGTCAAGCACGCAGTGGGTAAGGCGGACGGCCGTGCCGAGACGTCGGCCGCCGACATGCTGGCAGACCCGGAGCGCAACTGGCGCTACATGAAGATGGCGTGCGGCGAGAACGCAAAGCGCGTGCACGGCGGCATCGACAAGTCGCCATACAGCCGCATGGGTGAGTCGTACCGCTTCCGCCGCGCCTTTGAGACGGCCAGGAAGCTCGTTACAAAGCAGGACGACTGGTGCCGCAAGGCAGAGGCCGTCGGCGCCGAGAACATGGACGAGTACCTCCCGCAGGATCTCGAGTGGGAGTCACTGGCGGCTGTGCTGCGCGGTCATGTCCACATCAACACGCACTGCTACAAGATTGCCGATCTCGAAGCCATGGTCGACCACAGCAACGAGTTCCAATTCCCCATCCGCGCCTTTCACCACGCCCATCAAACCTATCTCGTTCCCCAAGTAAGCTCACCAAAACCCCCTTCATTCCTACTCTGATGCTAACTCTTCTCAGATTCTAAAGCGCACCTGGGGCGGCCGCGCGCCCGCATCCGCCCTCTTTGCCGACAACATGTTCTACAAGGCCGAAGCCTACGTCGGCTCCGAGCACGCCGGCAAGTACCTCTACGACGAGGGCCTCACGCCTGTCTACGTCTCAGACAACCCCGTGCTCAATGCGCAGCACGTGCTCTTCGAAGCCGCCAAGGGCTACCACTGGGGTCTGCCGTACCACGCCGCCCTCGCCAGCGTCACCTCGGCTCCCGCCGACCTGCTCGGCCTTGGGCAGCGCCTCGGCAAGGTAAAGCCCGGCTTCGACGCCGACCTCGCCCTTTGGGACTCGGACCCGCTGAGCATCGGCGCCGCCCCCGTGCAGGTCTGGATCGACGGCGTCGCGCAATTCGCCGACCCTGTCGAGCTCGTCAAGGACCGCCGCGGCCCGATCCAGCCGGACACGAGCCTCGCTGATATTCCCCCCGAGCCCGTCGTCGTCGAGTCGGCACTCTTTACCGGCATCACCAAGGTACTGCTCGACATTCCCGAGCACGCCGCCGCCATCGCCGCCGCCGAAGCCGCCGGCACGCCGTTTAGCATCGCCGTCAGCCGCGGCAAAATATCCTGCGTAGGAACCTGCACCGCCCCCGCCGCCGGCACCGACACCAAAACGGTCGCGCTCAAGAACGGACACCTCCACAAGGCCTTTACCGCCTGCGGCAGCCTCGGTCTCGTCGAGATTTCCTCCGAGGACTCGACCAACAACGGCCGCTCCAAGGCCTTTACACGTGCCGTCGACGGCCTGCAGTTCGGTGGCAAAGTGCTCGGCGTCGCGGGCAAGTACGGCGTCACGCGCGCCGTGTCCCCGCCTCTCAGCGACAGCGGCCCGCTTGGCGTCAGCGTCGCCTTCATCACCACCGCGACAACGAGCGTCGAAGACGGTGCCGTATTTGCCGACGACGTCGCCGTCCACTACACCCTCGACTCGGGCATCAAGTCAGCCGGCGCTAGCTACGCCGAGGCCTTCGGCGAGCTCCGTCGCAAACTCCTCAAAGCCGCTGCCTCCGCCTCCTCCTCCTCCTCCAGGGACAACGCCACCAACGCCTACGAAGATGCTTACCTGCGACGCGTCGTCCTCGGCGAGCTCGTTCTCGCGCTGAGCATCTCCTCCGCCGACGGCATTGCCGCCGCTCTACGCGTCAAGGCCGACGTCGACGCCGCCGCGCCTGCCCCTCTCCGCCTCGCCATCATCGGCGGCGCCGAGTCGTACCTTGTCGCGGAGCAGCTCGCCGCCGCAAAAGTCGGCGTCATCCTGACTCCCCTGCAGCAGCTCGGCACGTCATGGGACAAGCGCCGCGCGCTTGTCGGCGCGCCGCTGCACAACGGCACCGTCGTGGACCGGCTCGTGGCGGCGGGCGTCGTCGTCGCCGCGGGGCTCGACGAGGAGTGGCGCGTGCGCGACATGGCTTTCGAGGCGGGCACGGCGTGGCGAAACAGCGACGGGAAGATCTCAAGGCGCGAGGCGCTGGACATTGTGTCGACGAATGCGTACAGGGTTCTGGGTGTGGAAGAGCCGAAAGAGCACAGCGGCGCGCACTGGGTGGTGTCAGAGGGGGATCCCATGGACATTGGGGCGCGTGTTAAAGCTGTAGGAGCTGGACGCGGCCAGGTTTCTATCTTTTAGACAACCAGTCTCATTCTACTCATTCCCAGAGAAAATTTGTTTTGCATCATATATCAACAATCATCTTGAAAGATTCAGCGTCAAGGGCATCCAAACTCTATTAAAGGGAAAAAAGACTACCGCGAATCACCATACTCTAAAAAAATGATTCATAAGCCGTCCAACAATAATTCATATAATATAAAGGGCGAGACAAAAAGAAGCATCTTTTTTATCGTTTTATCTGAAGCCTCATGAACAGTAATGAGCCGGTGAACAGTTTGTTTGACAAGAAAAGCAGCGACTAGCCTTGCCAACCGGTCTGAAAAGTATAGAATGAGAAGAATTCGTACAGGAATCGAAAAGGAAAAAGAGAAAAAAACAATGCAAGTCATTGACGCAGGCTGACTGAACCTGCTCGTCGTCAAAGAAACGCCAAAATGCACACAAGACAGCTTTTTAAAAAAACGTACACTGGCATAAATCATTACCAGAGAATAAGAAAACGCAACATGTAAATGTGAGAAACATCATACATTTTCGTTACTGCGGCGACCCATCTGCAGCCGCGTTTGCATTCACGTTGCCATTCTGCGGTCGCGGAAGCATACTCTCACGGCTCGTACGCGACGCTCGCCCGTGTAGTGAGACGTGGCGCGCGAGGCGGTCCATGATGGGCGTGCTGGTGCCCTCGCGCGTCGACGCGGACCGGTCGAAAAATTTTCTCGTCGGCGCGGCGGGACTCAGTCCTGTTGGCGCGGCGAGACGGGATCCGTGCAGCTCCGAGACGAGGCGGCGGCGCGAGGTGGCCGACGAGACGACCGACGAGGTGTCTTGCCGGTCGGGGGTGTCGGCTTCAATGGCGTGCTCATTGGAGGGCTGGTAGGCCATGGTGACGGTGCGGCGCGTGGGCGACCTTGACAGAGGAAGTTGATCCATGTCTTCGGCGGTGCCCCGACGGTTCCGGGTGAGGAATGTGCTCTTGCGGCCTTCCTCGGGCTCTTCGGTCAAGGCGCGGCGAGTTCTCAAGAGGGCTGACTCCCTGCCGTCTTCCGGCTCTTCTTGGCGGATCTGGCGTGTACGAGACACGAAAAGAGAAGAGTGGCGGCCGAGATTGTTGTCGCTGGACACGGCATTGTGAGGAGTAGAATGGAGAGAGACGGGAGGGCCTGATGCATGCAGAAGAGAGTTGCGGCGTTCCTCGAATCTGGACATGACCCTCGGGCTTGTGTGCGACAGAGGCGTGCTGCTCTCCACTACGCTAGAGCGTCGAGAAACAGGTAGGGCGCTGCTATGCGACTTGGGGAGCGTCGGCGTCAAAGGCGTGCCCGGCACAAATGCTTGCGCCTGCTGCTGGGTGGTGCCGGCTCGATAGACTGCGTCGTCGCTGAGAGTGATGCAAAGCTCAGTTAGGCTTCGACACATGCTCTCAGCCTTGCGTCGAAGCTGTCGATCAGTGGTAGTGCTTCCGTTGCCAATTGTGCTGGCACCGCTCGAGATTGGGCCGTGGCCCATGGCGGCTGACAAGCTCAGCGCATCCTGTGCGGCGCAATCCAAAGCGTGATAGACCGCGGGGCTAAGGTTCATCTTGCAATTGGCCAGTGCATTTTGCAGGATCGGAACGGCGTCTCTTTGCGTGGCGACTGAAGCCGTCTCGTCGGCATGCACATGAACTTGGCGCTTTGGTGATGACGAGGCTGTCGTAGCAGCGGTATTGGCCGTGGCGGGACGCTCGTCTGATAATTTTGCCACGGCAGCACCAGATGTAGGGGGCACCCTTCCCGTGATTTCGAGACGGTTAATCCTCGACTTCAGCTCATCCAGCTCATCCCATACTGTCGAGGGAGCTGTGGTAGACGCGTTAGATTCAGTGCCTTCGACGCCGTTTTGAGGCTCTTGGGTCTGCGGTGGAGGTAGGTCGAAAGACCGGACCAATGGTGACGAGTTGTATGTTTTGGAAAAATTGTGCACGGGACCGGTCTTGGGAGACTGCCCTCTGCCGGTGATGGGTGGAGTGCTGTCGGTAACAGAAGACCGGCGGCGGGTGTGGCGATAATTGTCCGAGTTGTCATGGTAAACCGAACCACGCGAGGAGACGGGCGGTGGGCGGTGGGTTCGGTTCGTGGGGGTGTATTGACTTGTACTCTCTCCAGGATGAGCAGACGCAGCCTTGGCTACGCTGGTAGGGCGATATTGCAGGACGCGAGACACCTGGCTGGCCTGGTCATCTTCCAGGTTGCCTAGATACGGGCGTTCATGCTGGTCAGAGAGTCTACGTCTCAATTTGGGCGGAGAGATCGGCTGGTAGGAAGCGAGATTTGTAGAAAGCGGCCGACGGTGCCACGAACGGTGGGTGGCAGAGACTGGACTATAGGTGCCGTCGGGCGTTCGACCACTGGCGGTGTGGTTCATGGCATCTTCCCTGGCGAGCCGCAGAAAGACATCGCCAGACTCTTCGCCGTTGGCGCCTTGACGGCCTGAGATGGGTGGCGTCATTAGCCTAGACTGCCTGTCGTAGCGGCCATCAGGTCCGGAGGTGGCAGTGCAGGCAGGGTCTTCTTGGTCGTAGAGGGGAGCGCCAGCACTCTCGTCGAGGTCGTAGGGACGTGGGGTAAAGTTCATGTCGGAGCTTTGAAGGCTTCTGCGAGACCCCGATGAGCGAAAAGAGCGAATGGGAGGCACACGAGTGGGCGTCGGGTTTGTAGGCAAGGAGCCGGTTAGCGACAGCCGGTACGAGTGTTGTTGTTGAAAGGAGCGTCGCCGGGGTTCATCGGGAGTCGAGGAGTAGGCGGCTGTCTTAAGAGGCAGAAGCTGTCGGGAGTTGGAGATGAGGCGAGGCTGGTAGTTTTGATAATGTTGCTGGTGATGCTGGTGGAGGGCGGCGAAGCTGGCGTCGTGCCCACCAATCTCGAGCAAACGGCTGTTAATAGAGGGAGGCGGGCCGGAGGAGGTCGAGACGCCCTTGGCGCTAAAGGAGGCGGGCTCGCGGGAGGATCTTGAAAGGAGGCTCGAGTTGGAAGAGGAGGGAGAGAGACGGGGATCACGGCCGGCCGGCGGCTCAGGATTTGAGGATCTCCGGAGGTAGAAGGTTTGGGGAGGACGGGAGAGGTCGGGACACGGCCCCTGATCCGAGTAGGCTCGCGGACGCGGTCTAACAGCTTTAGGCAGATCAAAGGACGCGGCGCGCTGGCGAAAATGGCGGCGATGATGAAAGACAGGCTTAGCGTCGGCAGATGGCGATGGCGCGTAACTGTCTTGCCCGACGCTGGAGGGAGGAGAGGAGGAGCCCGGCGGGGGCGAGCTGCTGTGGCCGTCAAACGAGGGAGTTGAATCGTCGGATGAGCGGCGACGGCGGGTGGAGGTCTGAGAGGGAGGACGCGAGGCGCGCTGGGCAGTGGTGGACGGGGCGAGGGAGGATGAGGCTCGCGTCCGAAGGTAGGAGGACCTAGGCTGGCGATGAGGGAGCGGCGAGGGCAGCGAGGGGCTCTGGGGCGCGGTCGAGGTTGAGACGATGGTTGAGACGGTCGAGACGGGGAGACGAGTTTGGGCGAGTGCACTGGCTGGAGGACTCGCGGAGACCTTTCCAGTGGTCTGTTTATTGAAGGTTGCTGTAGCTTCAGTGGTCTCGGTGGCCTTCTTCGTGAAACTCGCTTTGGCTTCAGTGACCTTTTTGGTGGATCCCCCTGTGGCTTCAGTGGCCGTTTTCGTGAAACCCGCCGTGGCTTTGGCGGTTTCGGAGGCTTCGGGGGAGCTGACGCTGCCATGGCGACCAGCTGGGAGCGCTGAGGCTCCCGTCATCTGCCCTGGACGGCCTGTAAGCCCCTCCTGTTGCTTGCCCTGCCCAGTGCCTCGTGGCCCTGGAGCCTGTTCCTGACGGGCCTGACCAGTCCGAGTGCCGCCTGGGCCCCCTCTGGGCCCCGCTGCTAGCCCAACCGTTTCTGTCATGGATGCGGATATGGAGATATTCGTACCCGCTTTCCACTAAACAAGAGGCAGCTCAAAACGTAACAATCGTGCGAGTAAGACTGTCGAGCTGCTGATTTTCGGTTCTTCGTCCTTGGCGTGACTCCTGCCGACTTTTGACTTTCCCTCTCCGAATTCAAGAATCAAAAAAAGCAAGACTGGCAAGTCTGGCGAGTCAAGCGAGTCTCGCTGGCGGCGCCGTACTTGCTCACTTGCTTTTTGTCTTGAGTGCGGGGAAGACCAGGCGATCACTGATCAGTACCTAGCAAAAGCTTGCGCGCGTGCGACTCAGCACCCCTGATAAACGTATCGCAAGTCAAAGGCTCAATGGCCACAAGAAACACGCAAGGCTAGCCAAAGCGCCTGGCACCGTATCGCCGTATCGTCAGGCCTCGGAGCAAGCGCGAACGAATCCTCGTGGGCGATTTGACCTCAATATTGAATCAGGCTCGGGCTCAGTTGGGCGCACAATCGAGGACAGGTGTTGTTTTTGACTCGTGCAGTGCCGGGCATGCGCGTCGACGTAATAATCCCCAGGTGCTGATGCCTGTATGCATGCGCGGCGCGGGCTGGCTGCAGTCGTCGAATTGGAGCTGCCGCAGACTTGCAAGACGTGCTGCCGCGTATATCGAGGCAATATAGAATCGAAACGAGCGAGAGGCGCACAAGGCCACAGGGAATAAGAACTCAAACAAAAGAAAGACGAAAAATTGAGGTCCGAGGAGAATTGGCAAAGTGAGAGAGGAGGGGAATACCTCCTCCTATTCAGCAGCTGTGGCCAGACCAAGCCGGCTCCGATCTAGCCAGGGGTCAAGCTGCCGAGCACCAGCATCACGAATTCTCGCAGGTCTCCTCTTCTTTTTTTGGTCTTTGTTCTCCGCAGTGGCGCAACACCTAACGTTCTGTCCAACAAGATGAGCCGTCTTGTGCCAGCTTGCAATGCCCTGCAAGCGTCTCGCATTGTTCATAAAACGAGGCGCCCGCCAACTTGAACCCAGTTAGACACATGCACAGGGTCCCCTGGTCCTCTTTGATCTTTTTTTTCCTCCTTCAAGAACCGAGACATTTCTCCAGAGTGCTACTCTACTTTACAACGACAAGTCACGGACGAATAAACCGGCGACATCGTGCATGTCGCAGCATGACGAGCAGCGCTGCCTCGGCGCTGTGATGTGATGGGTGATGACCTTGCAGCGTACAGCAGACACTTAATATGGGAGTCGGGCTCAAAGCTCCGCAAGACACAGAGAGCGCGTTATCAAGATTGGAGACGAAGAAGAAAAAGCAAGCAATAACGCAAATAAACTAGAGCAGAGTCCATACTCAAGCCTCATTAGCTCCATGCAATGATGGGTCGGCTGCCATGCAAGTTGCAATCCATGCCAATGTGCAACGACACTATTCACCTACCGGCATCAAGCCAGGTTCTCGGACTTGCAGTCCTGCATGAGGCTATCAATGACTCTCCACAACACCTGATGTCGAAAGACAAGCATCAAAAACACGAAGTCGTTGCAGTAGAGTAACTCTCTCTTGTGATACAACTAGCAAGAGAGAAATTGGCGTCGTTCAACCACCTGCCATCGACATGCTATCGCTGGATTTGCCATGCTCAGAGACACTCAGACACACAGCTGCAATGTTTCTCTCAGCTGTCAAACTGGCAACTGCCCACTGGGTGGGTTGCATAGAGCGATCGCTGCCGACGGAGCCAGCTCATGGCTCCGAGGCTACTGATAGTTGGGTATTAGAGCCTTGGCCTGTGCACACTTCTGGATTGTTCTGGGTCGATCAAACAAAGGACCGGGCCAGGTTCCAGTTGTCCCTTTTCAGATGTCCCTGCCACCGGGAATGAGGACGGGGGGAAGCTTTCAGCATTCAATGTCGTTGCAAACACGTCCGCTGCAGAGGATCATACAAGATGCGCCACCATGCAGGTGCAGTTGAGCCACCGCCGCCAACGACAGCATGACATGGGAAAGTCTCATTGTGTTGCGACGTCCTTTTCTTGTTTGTCGATTCTTTGTTCCACTCTGCGCAAAACGCTCATTTCCACGGACCACATAGACACTCCATACTCGTGCATATCGCTAACCTTGCACTGCCCATCTATCCTATATATTGCCCATTTATCTTGCATCCTGTGGCAAGTGATGATTGCAACCTCAAGAGAGGCAGAGCCCTAGTTATTAGCAATACAGTGGCCGGAGTCTGAAACGGCCAACCCATGCCTGGTGCCTGGTAAACTGGAGCAAACCCAGCACGCTGGCAAGCCCATCTAACTATCTCTACGCTAGCTCGTTCGCCAACAAGTGGGCAAGTGGGCTGGATAGCGTCGCTCGCTTGCTCAAGTTGCCCACTTGCCCACCTAGTTTTGTTCGCAGATGATGCAGGTCATAAGGGGGTTTTGTTGGGGCAAGCTTTTTTTTTTTCGGAGTGAGAGAGAGAGCAAATGCCCCGGCATATCACCACCAGACGACTCCAGAGGAGCAAGAAAAACTGGGCATACGCGCAAAGATGGGAAAGAAAAGTGTGCCAGTTAGATGGAGCAGCCAACGTTTTCTGTTTCGACGTGCATTTGTCCGGCCCAGGGGTCCCTCTGCGAAGCGAACGAGATCAACACCCAGCATGTGCGTAAAGCTGCATGTCGTAAATGGCGCATATGCGGGCCAAAAGGGTATTCGTCTTCCCTGCCCCAATTCGTACTCGACAGTGGCTCTTGTCGTGCAATGGGAGGGGGGAGGGGGGGAATCCTGTTGGTGGATGTGAGTTCCAATGCGTTATCAATAGACGTTGCTGTGCAACCTTGTCAAATCGATGTGTATACGTAGAGTTCGAAGATAGCCTCGCAGTTAGCAAGCAGGCCAATGGAAAACGAGCTGTCATGTTCGAAAGCTATTGCATCTCGCATCACCATTTTTACCAACATGATGCCTAGGGTCGAGTAAACGCCAGAATCAGAACGACTCGATTGCGCGGTGTTGACATCGTGTGGTTCACAACATCTAGATTGAACTGCTTCTTCGTGCCTTCTTCTCTTTTTCTCCTGCTAAATTATCAATGTTCCCTATCTTCTAACCCGAATCTAGCTCGTGTCACATTTGCATCGGTTAATCGGAAAAGGCAGCTTTTGTCATGTTAGTGACCAGCCTACCCTGCACTGCTTCGTGCAAGGTGTGCCAGCGATCTCACGACACTCGCAAAACCAAAGTGTGACAACAGCACTCATCACGCAAAATTCGAGAGAAAGTACTCGAGAAAAGTCATTTCCGCTATTCTGAACGTGTTGTTAACCTGCGCCAATTGTTTGGTGTTCCCTGTCACCCGGTGTGAATTGATCTGGAGTTGCCTTCAAGGCCAAGTCGAGGGATCTCTAGCAACATCCGTGTGTTCCCCAGAATACAAGAAGCATAAAAATATCGCGGCAGCATGACGGAACAGCCATGTGTCTCGGGTGATCTGCTTAGATACCTAGCAAATGAACTCTTTCATTCTGTGACACCTACTATAACAGGCCATACGACATATTGGATCTGCCAACCATGGATATCAAGAGTAGACGGGAGATAGCCACGCTGCACAGGTGTCTCGTTTCGTCTCGCTGCTCGTATAAACGAGACATAAAAGGACAGGGTTTTGCAGCCTTATGGTCTCTCATATCGACGGTCTGCCGCCAGCAATCTCGTAGCGGAACAAGCGCAAGATGCGTTTCCGAATAGCCAACCGTCAAGTCAATCACAGCTACGAAGTACCAAGTATGTCCTACGAGAATTTCTACATATCTACTGTACTGTTTCTCCGGTTTGACTTTACATGTACGAATAAGACATGGTCAACGCCGTGACTGACCAAGGGCTCAACCATAAATTACAAGTTGCGCGCCTATACGTCCTCAAACCCCAAAATCCCCTGTTCCGCAATCTTGAACTTTGCTTTCGGGAATAACTTGCACTTGTTCATCGCGGCCTGATGACTTGCCGCGCCGTGAAAGCTGGTGGCGCCACAAAGAACTGGCCTAATAATCAGCCAAGTCTGAGCCGAAAAGAGGTCAACATGTTGCCAGACGACCGTAGTGAATGAGTGAACAATGTTGATTCTTGTCGCCAATAGTTTTTGTCATTGCCAGCAACTACAAACAAGGAGCTGTCATGTCTGGGGCTGCAGTGCCAGTTTCAGAGTGCGCGCGGTCAGAGTTTCAAGTTTTGGGTGAAGGCGGACAGGGGTGGGCGTGCAAGGCAATAGACGACCGAGCGAGGGCAATGAGGATCATTTTATCCACAAGAACGACCCCGTGACCTGATATACGTGAGCGCTTTTTTCCTTCATACTGGTAGGTTCCTGACCAGACAGCGACCAGGGTCTTCTTATTGCATTTTTCTAACCAAAGATCGACATGGGAAGATTACAGTACTGTCTTTCTTTGCGGTGGCTGTTCTCCACGGTGCGGCGCACGCGGTGGCGACGGTGTTGCTCGACGAACCAGTTTCGGATTGACTGAACTTGTACGTCAGCCTGCGACGCGTTTAATCTTGCCTCAAACACCCCCGTTGCCAAAAAATAAAGGATAATACGTGCCACTCTTATGACGATGCACATCCGGCCGCCGCCGCCACCCCTTTATTTCCTTCTTTACCTTCAGGTTTGACAATCTTGGCTCTTTTTTAAACCTCCCATTCGGCTTATGCCATGGAGATGGCAACCGAGGAGGGGGGAGGGGCGTGGGGGAACAAAGTGCAGATGGGCTGGGCGGCAAAGAGAGGATGGTGATTGGTATGCGTGCGGGCATCGCCTATACCTGCGAATGTGGTCATAATTAGTGGTGGTGGCCCTGTGGGCAGGCCTCGAAAAGAGGCACTCTGGGCCAATCAGCCGGCTTCACCAGGCTGGCTGTGTGAAATGGACCGCATACATGCAGTGTGATGAAGATCGCCGCTGAAGATTTCGTCGACATGAATCTGTTGCTCAATCTGTACCTCGAGCATAAGCGTAGATCTCATGAGGCTGGAAGCAGAGTTTACGATTCTCATCGACAATGGAATGATGCTTAATTAAGGTTTCGATGGTGGCCACATGTTCATCAGCGCTGACCACGCCAATGAAAAGGCCATCTATATGACTGGCAACTATGGGCTGGACTGGACCTTGAGGCGATTCACTATAATATTGGCCCTCCCTTTTGCCACTGTGGATTGCCCAAGAGAGATGCCTCGACAAATGGCTGTTCTATACTTGGGCTGTTACCAAGTATATCGCACAGCCAGGGGCGTGGTACTGTTATGGGGTTATACGGGGAGGGCGATGCGTACGGGGACGGGAGCACCCAGGGTCATAGCAGTGCATTGCCGATGCATCTGGAGTGTTAGGAGATAGGGTAGACATTATACTTTTGATACAAGTTTCACCTTCGTTTACAGACGTCGCCGGTTTGCGATCGCAGACTGTTGCTGTGGTTATGATTGCCGGAGGCGCGTCGTGCGAGGGTGGCGGGAGCATCGACGTGCGACGGGAGGCGTTCCGATCACGCGACTCAAGACGAGAGAAGAAAGCGAGGGAATACGAAATCCGTCTTGAACAGTTGCGTTTCAGCTGCTGGCGGGGATTGTGGTCACAATGGGCGAGGCCAGACTCGCGCGGAAAAGCTCGAGTCTCGTGAAGAGGACCATTCCGGCCAGCCAGCGCTTACCGGAGAGGGAATGGTACGGCGAGATTGAAGTGGGAAAAACCGAGGGATCGGTATGGGGCGGTTTGAGAGGACGGACAATAGAGGCAACGAGCGTGGCGGCGGCAGGAGCATCTGTCCGCTGGACCCCCTGCCAACTTTGTTTGGGCACGCGCGCAGGTGGTACGAGCATATATTTAGCTTCGCGACGGAAAAATAGAGAAGCGGTTCTGTTTCGATTGTCGAGGGGTCCGATGCTGTTATATGAATATATATACACAGCCAAAAAAGAGAAGGGGTTGCTGTGAAATTAGACGGTATATGCTGGATGAAGGGAGAAGCAAATCTGTGATGGAAGTGGTAATTGCTGTCAGCAAAAATAAAGGAATAATTTGCGAACTGTAGAAGCCTAAATAAGATGATGGACGTGAAAAGGAAAAAAAAAAAGTGTAAATGTATCTTTGCTCATTGTCAACCTGCCTTGCGAGAGGATACATTAAAGAGATACCCTGCTAGGGGAAGCAGAACAGGGTGTGATTGGCTAGAGGCTTGGCGCTGAGGCGGGGCAGAGGGTTAGTGGCTTGCAGGAAGAGGGGCTTCACGCAGGTGTGGGAGAAATCTATAATTAGCAGCCCACTGCATCTTCTTTTTCTTGCAGAGGGCTGGCTGGCTGACTGACTGGGCCACGGGGTCTTTTCTGGGTGGTTGGCGTGTCGGAACAGGGTATAGTCCAAAGCTCGGGATTAAAGAGGGTCACTAAAATTCGGTGGACAATTTTTCCTTCTTGAGCGACGGCTTGCACTACCCAGTCGTTGCTGTCGAGATATTCTCGTCGGCTGCGTTTGCACGTTTGCGCCGCAACGAACAAGGTAGTCAGCGCGCCAGGGGGGAACGCGAACAAGGCAGAGCAGTCTTTTCTTAGCACAAGGTAGCAACCCCTGCAGAGCTGCGGGTGAGGTTACGATAAAAAAAAAAGAACAGGTAGTTGTTATTAGGGTGCTGCACCAGTAATGCACTGTAATTTGACCGAACGGTACCTGGGGTGCGGTGCCCCACTCGCTATTTTGGTCTCGAGCGGTACGGAGTACAAGGGGATACATTGTCCTCCAGAACCATCACAACGATGATGGTACCTAATGAATATCGAGAGAGTGCACTGCCCTGCCAGTAAACTGTCGACTGTGATGGTCTAAGGTACAGATGCCAAATATGCTCAACTGAGTAGAAGAGAAAAAGGGCGCCAGAAAAAGGGAAAAAGAAAAAGAAAAATACGCGCGTTTCAGATGCCGCTGCACGCCCTCCCCCGGAAAACTCATCCCGGTCCTGCGTGCATCAGCGCTTTGCTTGTCTCGACTCTCGACGGACGGCCCCCAGTGCCACCCCAGCAACCCAGTAATCCAGCAGGCTCTGACAGAGTTGACAAGTGTGAGAGAAACCAAGCGGCAATGCGCAAATGGCGGGTTCATGATTCTGGTCAAGAATCCTAGCCAGCCATCACTGCGGATTGGTAGATGTATCTCGATGTACCGCCCAGCCACACCAAAGCCTCAGGTTGGAGTTACATCCTGACCGGGTCCCCAGTTACAGGGCCTCGTCTGCTTGTGGTGCCGCCTGTGCCGCCCTGCAACTCACGAAAAGGGCGCCTGCAGGCTGCAGCAACAGAGCAGTAAAAGTAAGAGCAGAGGTAAAGGCCCGTTGATGACTGGTAGACAGTTCAGGTAGACAGTGCACACACCCCCCCTTCCTCATCCACTCATCATCCACTCCTCCTCATCCACTCCTCCTCCCACTCCCACTCCATCTTTCCGCCTCTTCCCTTCCTCTCCTCCCATTATTTTGTCCATCTAGCAAAGGCGTCCAACACTGTCTGTCGACCACCCGGATCGGACATTTCCTTCTCTCTTCCTCAATCATCCCTCTCCGGAATATGCGTTGGCAATAGCGTCCCTTTTTTTCACTTCGTCTTTTCTTCTTCTTCCTCCTCCTCTTCTTCTACTCTCCACTTCTTCTTTTTCCCTTGCGTCTCTGTTTCTCAGCGCTGTTCCCGCCCGTTTACCGTTCGTGTCTCTGGTCTCGCTACCGCATTCGACTCTTCTTTAGCCGCCCGACCGCTTGTCTTGTTTCACTTGACTGCCTCTGCATTCCGCTGCGATTCGAATCAGTCACGTCCAGTCTCCCTTGACCACGAGCCCACCCGGTCCAAACCTGCTTCGCTTTCGTCCACGGCGCCTCTTCAAACACGCTTTCCTCGGGCGTGAGCTTCGTAACCGGCCAACCAACCTCGACCGAAACACCCGTCTTACGACGAGACACGCGCTGCAGCGAGTATCAATTATCGAAATCAATCTCCGCGTCTCCCTTGAAATTTGGTCTTCTCGTCGCATCGCCATTTGGCCGACACAGGCATCCGGAAGACTGCCCTATACTGCGCCTCATCGGCCCAAGTCTCAACGACATATCAACGCTTTTTCGTCGCCAACACTTTCCTTTCACCTTGCTCCGCGCCCTATCGACCGCTGTACCCGGACCCAGCAGGACTGTTTCCCTCCGATCGACGAATATACGACTAGGGCCAACTACGCTCCTTGACGACAATCTTTCGCATCACGCCGTGTAGCAATTGGCCGCTTCGACATTAGATCGCGACTCCTTGAAAGGCTTCCCCGACAAATCGCGTCGGCATTTGCTACGAATCATGCCGTCCGCTGCCGCAAGGCGATTATACGAAGATCAAATACCGACTTTCATGTCCGTGTTTGATCTCGACGCTGATACTATTGGTGATTGCGACACCGTGACCGTTCTCGAACCGAAGCTTGTCGGCATGGACTCTAAGACGGTCCTTCCCGCGCCTGGTCAGGATGGCGCCATTCACCAGGACCCAAACCATAAACATAGCGACAGCACATCGACACAAATGTCAGAATCAACTGACTCTTCGCCCACCACCACCTTATCAACTTCCGATTCTTCACCTCTGACTGATCGATCGCCATCCTCTTCGCCAGACTCACCCGTCAATTCCAATCTCATACCCCTCAACAATTACCCAAACACCACATTTGGCGCCCTTACCGTGACCGACAGCACCGGTCTGCTTCCGCCTGCTGACCCCGTCGTACTCAGCCGTCCCATGACTTCGCCCGCGCCACGCCGGCCGCGCAACATGAAGGGACTCTCCATTCTTCCACCCTTGTCTGCCACTTCCATGGCCAAGTCGTCCAACGTCGAGCCGGCCACGCCCTGCTTCATCAAACCCCAGATTATGGCCATGAAGCGCAAGCCCAGCCAGCTTAGCCTGCAAACCAACACGCAGGACCTCGTACGCCCAGTCCTCGAGGTACCACCTTCGCCTGCCATGCCCCCGATTCTTCAGCGCCGCGCGCTCAAGCACTCAACATCGACACCGCATATGTTGAGCTCAATCAAGACTTCGCTAGGCCCGACCCTCCCACCTCTGCCCTCGTCACGGATGCTCGAACGCAATGAATCCGGACTCTCTAATGTTCTACGCCCCATGAAGACTGGCATGCGCTCGTCGTTTGACGCTGCCATCAGCGAGGAGAGCTCACCCATCAAGCCGCAAATGGCCAATCGTCAAGACTTTGAGCCATATGATGAGAGTATCAACAACGAAGACCAAAAGTCGCCCACTTATCCTGACGGTCCTATTGCCATTTACGGAGACGAAGTCTATCTGTACCTTGAACCCACCGTTGAAGAGGCGTCCAAATTTGATGTTGTTTTTAATGTTGCTCGCGAGGTCGAGAATCCATTTGAGGTTCTTGAACGCAAGCAGGCCGAGGAGAAAGAAACACAGCCTGACTTGAGCCCCATTCCCGACACCGCCGTCACAACTGCCAGCTTTGCTACCGCATTTGAATTTCTACCTGACGAGAATAGCATTGAAACACCCACTGCGCCCAAGGCCAACCCTCTTAAGACCCCCGAGTATATTCACATTCCCTGGGACCACAACACGGATATTGCGCCTGACTTGATGCAGCTGTGTGAAACCATCCATGGCCACACCAAGCAGGGTAGCAAGGTTCTTATTCACTGCCAGCAGGGCGCGAGTCGCTCTGCAAGCTTGATCATTGCCTACGGCTTATACTTGAACCCCGAACTGAGCGTCAACGATGCCTACTATGCCGCCCAGGCCAAGAGTCGCTGGATCAGCCCCAATATGAAGCTCATGTACTCGCTACAAGACTTTCAGAAAGAACTTTCCAAGAAAAAGTCGGCGCCGTCATCAGCTTTTCGACCCCGCACAGGACGCAGCCCTAATAAGCACCGTCTGACATTGTCTGCCGATGCCATTGATGTCTCGCCCAAGGAGCCTTTGTCTGCGCCGTTGCCTAGCGAGGAGGAAAAATCAAGAGAGGAAATGCTCAAGGATGGCAGTAAGCGTGCTCGAGGGAACTCATCCCCCGGCCTACAGAGTATATCTCCAGGGCCCGCCTCTGCGCCGTTGACCTTTTCTTGGAAGAACATCGAACCCTTTGCCCCAATGGAAGACGATGACACCAACAACATGGAGCTATCAGTGCCCCCAATGCCGACTATTACTGCACCATTGCCCCCGATTCCGCCAATGCCGACCGAGGCGCCGCCACCTATTCCACCACAAGCGCCCCCGCAGCTTGGCCAAGTGCCGCAGCGACCCAAGTCAAGCATGAGCCGGCCGGAGCCCAGCTCCAACAAGAATGCCGCTTCATGGCTTGACAGGTTACAGCCGCCCGTTCCTCGACCCCGATCTAGCGTGGGCATGCGCGCGCTTCCGTTGCGAAGCTATCAAGACCAGATGCCCTCTGTCCTCGATCCCCGCACTCTTTCGACGGCCACGCAAACGGTTGGCGTCCCGACAACACCTTACAATGAGCCCCCGGTACTGTCGCCTCGCGCCGAGACCATGACGAACCCGGTCCACGACTATGCTGGATTTTCCGGATTTGCCGGGATGCAGTTTTTGGACACGGCAGCCACCCCGGCGCCCGTCAACAGTGGTCTGTTTTCGCCGCGAGGTACAACGTTTCCACGCGAAGCGTCGTTTTTCTTTGGCCGGCCTGACCCTACGGCCGACCCGCGCAGCCCGCCGACACGAGGCGAAGCGCCTATTATTCGATCTATTGATGACTTGTTATGAGAAAGATTTCCTTGACGACTCGGGTTAACCGCCCGTTATTTATATAAACCGGCCCAGACCACACCACCCGGCAGAAGCAGGACTGCTGGCACATATCCTGTCATGTCCCCCGACATGCTGCCGTTTACATCTTTTCGCATCTCCTTCCATACACTCCTTAATCCAAGCCCCTTTTTGGCACCAACACACTTGCTTTTACATGCATTGGCGTTGTGCGCAGAGCCACATTTCCATCTTTCTAGCAATTGGGAAGTTGTATAATCCTGCGAATACCCCCTCCTCCTCTTCATCTTCCGATTCTTTGGTGGAATCCAGGCACCGGAGTAATGGAACCGGCAAGTTGGCTTTTACCATTTTGTTTTGCATACGCTGGTTTTTCTCTTTCTCCAGCAAACGACCCCTTTTTTTATTCTTTCTTGCAGGGGCAAGGAAGAACGCAATCGTTAGATTTTTTTTTTACATCATGTGAAAACTTTTTACACTTCTGTCGCTTCTTCTCACTGGTGGTGTGGTAATACAGGATTAGGGGAGCATCCTGTTAATTCTTTCTTCTTTGGTCCTTTTGGCGTGGCTCCATTGCCCTCGGGGGTTTTCTTTTTCTGCGAATTTAAATTCTTTTGTTTTTATTTATTAGTTATGATGACGGCAGGGAGAAAGACGGGGTCAAACACGGTATACACCTGGAAATAAAAACGATTACCATACTGTTGATCCTCGAACTGTGAACATCGTAATGTTGAATGCTTGGATTGTAATTCTATTGAAACTGAAGATGTGGATATGCGTTGACGGCAGAAGTGTGCCATATATCTGGAATGACAGCCGCCATGTCATGCAAAGGAACCAATGTTTCAACCCTTGAATATCTACAATACAACCCCCCCGCCTCATATCATCACACAAGCCTGACCATCATCTCCTCTCCTCTCTAATTCACAACCCCTCCATCCCTCTCCTCTTCTTTTTGTCAATCCTTTCTTTCACCCTGACTTCTCCTTCTTGGCCTTTTCCTTGGCCATCTTCTCCCTTCTCGCAATCCCCGCCTCCACACCGATACCCCCAAACACCAGTCCCACGCCCAACCACTGCATCCTCGTCAGCCTGTGTCCAAACGCCAACACTGACAACATCATCGTCACCATCTTCCTCGTCACCGTCACCGTCACTAGTAACACGGAGGAAAACGTCGACAACGTATAGACTAAATCCCATGATTAGCACATTTACTTTACTTTTTTTTTTTTTTGCTCGCTTCGCTCGACGTCGGCCATGGAAACCGCATCTGTAGCCTTCCTACCACCACACGCCCCGCAGGACACACATATCCTCCCTCCCCTTTCCATCCCACGTCGAGCGAAGCGAGGAAAAAAAAAAACTTACAGATAAAAACTTGACCAACGGCACCACACGCCGCAAAACCAAGCACATCCTTCCACACCGCCGGATACCGCGCCATAAACGCCATCGCATCACCCAGCTCCCCCGCATCACCCTTACCCAGCCCCAACCACTCGCCCGCGCCCGTCGCCCCCAGCACCGCCGGCCCGACGAGCAGGTACGCGCCCGTCACCAGCGAGCTCATGACGTTATTCGCGCACATCATCTGCGGGCCCGAGTACGGCTGAAACGCGCTGAATATATAGTCCTGCGTGCTGTTGGTCAGCCCGTCAAACAGCAAGTTGATGCCCAGTAGCAGCATCCCCCAGCCCACGCGCGCATCGTCCCCGAGCCTGCTCGCCTGCTTCTTCTTCTTGCTCCCCGAGTGCAGCGTAAACACCGCCACGCCCGCCGTCACCGCCGCCACCACCAGGTACTTGTACAGCGGGTATCGTTTCCGGAACACGGTAATGTGCAGCAGCATCACCGGCAGCAGCTTGCAGCTCTTGGCCAGCAAAAAGGTAATGTAGTCAATGTGCGCCAGGCTCGCGTAGCCAAACGGCGACGCCAGGCTCGACGTCACCGCCACGAGCGCCAGCGGCGCCAGCATCCGCGACGACGGGATGACGGGCGGCACGGCGGCGCCCCGCGGCGTCGAGAGAACGAGGTACAGGCTGCCCACGGCCGCCGCAAACAGCGACTGGATCGTGTTGAGGAATACGGGAAAGTGCCAGACTTCCTGCGCCGGACCGTGGCGCGTCGTCGTGAGCTTCTCCTGGAGGTACGCCCACGTCAAGCTGTTTCCAAGCAACACACACAGTAGATCAATCAGCAATCAAATCATTCCGTGAATGGTCAAAAAAGCACGAGTTAAAGGGTCAAAAGACGTACAAGGAGGCGTAGATGCCCGAGACGGCAATGACGAGCTGCATGATCCCCGCGTCCGCCTTTGCCGATGCAGACTTAACGGCCACAGACCCATTGGTCTTGGGCTTTCCATCGGAAGCCTCCCACTCGGCCGTCTCCTTGTTGAAGTATTCGGACGACGCCTGCCGCTTGCTGGGCACTTGTTTCGTACGCGCCATCGTTGCGTTTTTGGACGAACCGATTCGAGACAAGGGGGGGGTAGTGACGCTGTCGCAACACAAGTCAATGAGCGAGGTCGAAAAGAAGGAGAGAAAGAGGCAAAGGAAAAGAAACAAAAGAGAGAGCGCTTCGGCCAAAAAAACTTGGCAGGGCGCAGACAGTTATGTGCTGTGTCAGGTAATGGTCGCGCAAACTGGACAAGTTGGCTTCATGGCTAGCTCAAGCCGATAGACCCTGCGACTGGTGGGGCCGGGATAGCGAATGCCGCGACGCCACAGGCACCGGCGACTGCAAGGTGAAAGTGCTACTACGCCTTATCAATCTATTTATTAGACAATGCCGAGTTTTACCTAATAAAATCATTCACATAAGAATCATACAGGAATGAGACAAGTAGCAATATATTTCATCTCGGCCAGAGGCTAAATACAAGTAATTACCCCGTGGCCCGATGCCCAATCAAAAGAACAATGCCATGCAAGCGGCAGAGGGGTATAAGCAGAGATGAACAATGAATCGCCAGCCCGAGAGGGCTCAAACTAAGTTTTTTGTTTTGTAAAGCAAAGCAAGTCGTGCGTCAGGACAGAAGAGAGGGGAGGATATGGTGATTCCAGAGGGCACGCAGTGCGCGCCTTGTCGAGGTAGGGGCGGAGTTATAGAGTGTCCCAGGGTGACAACGTCGTGGTATCAGCATGAGTCATGGAGCTGGCAGACCTGCTCCGAAAAATGAAACAAAAAAAGGGATGCGAGCCTGCATAGCTAAAGTTTATACAGTGGAAGTCGTCGATGAAAGGCGGATGATGTTCAATGTGTCGTGGAGGCGGGAAGGAGAGTAGGTGAATCGACATGATGAGTTGAAGCAGAGTGTTGAATTCGAATCCCAATCGCAAGCAGAAACAAATGAAGCAAAGAATGATAACCTGGCTCGGCTCGCTGCTGTAATGAAAGTGCTCTCGCCGTGGTTCAAGCTGTTCCTGCCACCAAGAGAGACAAATCTCTCAGACAGAAGCTGCCAAAACGCCATTGAAATGAAGCCCATGCATAAGTGGTATAAAACGCAGACAAGAGAGCAGCAGCGCAGCAATCATGTAAACATGCCTACTCGGTGTCCTGGAGCTGGCTCCGGCGCATCTTTTCGGCTTCGAGGTTTTCGTACAAGAGGAAGAGTGCCGATTCATTGGCCTTGGCGGTACCCATAATGGTAAACATGCGTTCGCCGGTTTCATCGTGGGGGGCCTAACAAGTTAGCTGGTTTTTTTATTCTTGTGACTGTGCTCTTGACACACCTTGGCAATGGAAATGCGAGCGCCGGATGTCTTGCGAATCTCGGATATCTTGCTACCGGCACGGCCAATAATGCATCCGACCATGTCTGCGGGGATAGAAATGTTTTGGGTCTGAATCTCCTCGCCATTCTCGTCGTGGGTGGGGGGACCGCGTGAGGCAGCATCCGAGTCGGAACGACGAGAAAAGGGGCGAGAGCCACCACCTCCGTTGCTAAAGTCAGAGCCGTTGCCGGTGCGCATGACACGAGGGCTGCTGTACTCGGCGCGGCCGTTGCCAGTGGCGCCAAAGCTACCGGCGCTACCGGTGCCGCCAGTGGTGCCGGGCTGGGTGCGGACAACGGGGTTGTACAAGACGGTGCCAGTGCCGCGCTGCCAGTCATCAACGAGGCACTTGCAAATCTCCCAGAGAGCGCGCTGAATGCCTTCGGGTGTGCCCTGAACTTCAACAATTCGCTCGGTGGACTGAGGAAGCATTTCCTTTTGAGCAACCATGCGGACTCCAGATACGTCCTGAATATGCTTGATCTTGAGGCCTTGACGGCCAATGACGGTGCCCATCTGATTGTGCGAGATCAGCAGTTTAATTGCTGGGACGGGTTAGTGAACCGAATTGACTTTGACTCCTTAGGGATGAATACGCACGATGAGTCCCGTTGCCTTGGAGAATGCCGCCCATGCCCATGGCGGGAGCACCCTCCAGAAGTGCACGTGCGACAATTGCATATGCGCGAGAAATGGCATCACAGCCTCCTGTGATAGTGAGGACACGGTCATGGACACCCTGGACAACCTTGGAGACGCCGGCCTTGACACCGGTCTCGTCGCGGAGGTCGGCGACATTCTTGCCGCCCTTGCCGATAATGACACCGGCTTCCTTGGAGGAGACAATGGCGCGGAGGGTGAGCTGGGCCTGCGCATACTCCTCGTCCGTCTTAGGGGCGGGTTCGCCGTCGGGTCCGAGGCGGTCCCCCATCTTGAGGTGTTCCATGGAGTCCAAGAGCTCGTTGGAGCCGTTGGAGTGGATGTCCTGAGTAGACATGGTGGATGGGTTTAGAGATGACGAAGGGGAACGAAAGCTCGGGGCGGGGGGAAGATCGAGAGTGACAGGATGCTGCAAGAGACAAGATTAGCATCGAGAGCAAATGAGCGTCAGAACAAACAAAACAAAGGTCAAAGTCTCCAATGCCAAGAAGCGTCGACGTTGAGCACGTGTGGTTTGAGGCCGGGACGTGCTAGCAGCAGCGCAGACCGGGCGGGGCATTCGCCAGCAAGCAGACAGCATCAACATACCTGTATCCTGTATCAAAGTAAAGGTGGAAAGTGGATGAGGGTGGCAAGAGGAGCTCAACAAAGGTCAATGGCCGGTGAAGAAGTTAAATTTGTGAGGGTCGACGTGGGATGAGCGCGACGACGTTGGCGGGGTCGAGGGGAGATGGGGGAGGCGGGGAGAGAAAATGGCTTTGAGTTGCGGTAGCAGGCAAATGCGAGCTGAGAGGTGTCGGGATGAAGGCGGGTGGAGGGAAGGCTAGTCGGAAAGGAGATGGAAAAGGAGGAGGTGGTGGTGGTTAGGCGAGGTGTTGGAGAGGCGGGAGGAAGAAGGTGATGTTGGCGTAGCAGGAGTGGTGGAGGGCGAAAAAAAAAAGGTTGGTGGAGGTGACAAGGTAAGAGGAGAGGAGAAGAGGTGAAGGAGAAGAAAGGGCAGGACGTGGCGGGAGGAAAGGCTTGCCTTGGCCATTGACTTGGGGGAGGAAGCCCTGCAACGACGCGAAGTGGCCGCTGAAAAATTGCTTGAGCCCACCAAAATACCGCGAACCAGTAGCATCGCAGTGGCCAAGGACCCCTCAACAACGCCAGGCGGGGTTCGCGAAATGGTCGAGCCAGTACGTGGTCTGTACCCGTCTCAACGACTGCGACAGGCGGAGTAGACAAGTTTCTGATAGGTACCATCGAGACAACAACAATGCTACACGCTACTGTAACCACTGATATTCAAGACAACGTCAGGGTGAAATTTTTATTTTATTTTAACAATTATCATCAGTATACCACCAACTACCCATCATCTGTGTTACTTTTTCTCCCCATATTAAAACTGCTACTCACAGTCTGCAATGCGCCCCCCCTCGCGTCCTCTCCCGCGTCGTGTAGTGGGACCCGTTTGCCGTCGTCCCTGATTCCTTCATGGTGCGGGGGGTTGCCGTGAGGCGTGAGCTCATTAAGTGACTTTGAGATGCGACGAGATGCGACGAGCCAATTTGCCAATTCACCACCCATGGCGTGGGTGTGCAGCGGTTATTAGACCATGGCATGACGTCGATGCATGGCGAAACACGAACACGCTTTGTGCCGCATCCCTTTTCCCAATTGCTTCCCCGCTTCTCGCTATAACTTGTGCGAAAAGAGATCCATTACCGTTATAATATTACCGGAAAATAATATCACTGGAGAATATTGACATTGGCATTGGGGCTCAATTTGGCATTGAATTAATCTTTTAGAACTTTACGCTTGCATCTTCTATTGTCCTGGTCGAGAGACTATTGGTATTGCCCCTCCCTTTCTCCCGACACTGAACCAACTCGCACCAACACCACACCTAGACCTTATCTAAACCCATATTCAGCGCTGCCGCAGGTTTTTCTCATGTTCTATCCAGAAATTCTTACACGCCCGGTGCCCCCAGTGCTCTGTCCACCACTCACCAAAGCTGTCTTCCACATCAAAGTCCACTTTGGCTATGCGCTCATCACGCTTCAGCCCGCAAATCACGCAAGCTTTCGGTGCTGTGCCCACCATCTTGGCTGTGTGCGCTGACAGCGTCTCGCTCAGCTCTGGAACTCTGAGGTTGGCGTGGGCCGTCGCGTTTGCCATTGTCACTGCCGACCGCAGCCGTCCGACCTGCTCACGCCACACGGCCACCACGTCGGCCGCTTCGCGGTCCTCACGCGCCACTTGCGTCTTGTCCACACCCGCCAACTTCATGCCTTTGCTGCCAGCCGCCGAGATGGACATGCTCTTGGCCAGGATCTTGTCGCGGTGCCATCGGTGTTTGCGGCCGGCCATGATGCGAGCCGCTGTCGTCGCTAATAATATGTATCCCTGCAGAAACTGGGTCGCTTTAGGATCGGACAAAATCTGCTCTTTTACACTGCCGCTTTGTCCGGACATCGTCTTGAAAAGAGTGCCACCGGAGCGTAACAGATCAGGGAAGAGCGAAAGAAGGATCGATGGAGGTGGCACATTGACGGGGGGCGGAGTGCTATCTGATGTGATTGTGTTTTCTGTTGGGTTTTCTATAGAGTCCCAATTCCATGATGATGCAACTGGTGCTGTGTCGCTCGCGGCGGCGTTGATATTGACACCGCTACTCGAAGCATCGTCCCAAGCGGCCCATTCGTCGTCGTTGCTTGACGTCGCCCAGACATTGGAAGACTTTGACGTTGCCGCCTGCATTGTAGTTTGCGTCTTTAGTTGTGGCTTGTGCTGCACCTTCGTTGGTATTGCATGTTTCTCGAATGTCGCAAAGTCTAAATCTTGCGTCCAAGATCTCTTGAGCTCTGCATTGGCTGGCACAGAAGCTCCAAAGCGCAATGCGCCAGTAGCATCAGAAGGATTAGACTTTGACGATGGAGTCTGCTGCACAGGTATAGGGTCGTCCAACGATAGCAGATCCATTGATGGCATAGAAGGCTGCGGCGGTACTTGGGCAGGTGCTGAGGTCACCTCGGCTGTGACATTGTTCGGAGAAGCTTCTTGTTTGACTGTTTCAAAATCGCCAAATTCGTTGTCGCTCTCGCCTTCGAATTCTCCGTCTTCCAATTCAAAGTCATCGGCATTAAACAGGACGCCGGGATCAATGGCCTGCCACTGTACTGGATTCTTCCGTTTGGACTTTGGCAGTGACCACACATCCTCCACTTCATGGTGTTGGTGTTGCTTCTGTAATTTCTGCTCCTGCACATGGTGAAGCTGTGAGCGTGTGTCGCCGCCACCATATCTATCCGATGTCAACGGCATGCTAGCCGTTTGAGCAGCGGCAATCCCAGGCCAGGCTATCGTCTGCGAAGACGGTTGCTGGTACGTTTGCAATGTACCACCCGACTTGAAAGCAACCGGCTCTGCCACCTCAAAGTCACCCCACCCGTCGTCATCGTCGGCGGCATTCTGTGATCGCGCTGCTGCTGCTGGCTGTGACGGAAAAGACGACCATTGCTGTTCTGAATGCGCAACGTTTGATGGAAAGCCGCTGCTGGAATCTTCCTTATCACTGCTCCCGAAATTTACCCAATGCTGCGGCGCCAGACTGCCAACTGCACTTTGATAGGATGACGACTGAACCGTTTGCGCGGTCGGCTTCGGCTCAACACTCTGCTGGCTGAACTCGGCAAACAGATCCGCCGACATTACAACACAAAGAATTACAAGTATACGATGGCTGTTGTAATTAATTGAGCAGGAAGCGAGACTCGTATTTTCGCATGCTAGGAGAGGTCGGTCGTAAGTCGCGGCGCCTAAGGAGGCTGTAGTTGATACACCAGTGCATTAATAATATGGGGCGGAAAACAAACCACATTATGTGGCTGAGTCCGCTGGGGAAATCGAGTCACAGCTTTCAAATGAAAATCACAGCGAGGTCACTGATGGGACATGACGAAAATTGCGATATGTTCGTAGTCTACACCTCAGAATACGGTAATCACTATTTGCTCAGGGTCACCTCAACCTCAATCGTGTCCTCTAGCTCTGGGTAGTGACGATAGATTCCATCGGCATACTTGGCGCGTCGATCACTCGCCAGGTACGATTTAATGTTTGGCCGCTCCTTGACAGCCTCGTAGAGCTTGAAGACGCCGTCGTACTTGCCCGAACTCTTGAGCTGCCCCATTGTTTTGGGAAATGCGTACGAAGTACCGTCGATGCACTGTCCCTGTTAGCGACATCCTACAAATCCCTGGCATTACATACCTGGAAAAGAACAAGGTCGACATAAGTCACGCGGTCGCCATGAAGCCATGGACCATCTCCGCTCATCTTGGAATCAAGGAGTCTCTGCACGTAAGCGAGAAACTTGGGCGCACGCTCCTCAATGAAAGCTTTGGAGCGCTTCTTGGCTTCTTCCTTTTGATCTTCATAGTACATTGAGACGGCGATGGGATGATGCGTCTCGTGGACCTCGTTTGAAAAGCCATCCAGGATGGTCAGGGCGGCCTGGTTCAGATGGTAAAAAGCCGTCTCGGAAGCCGGCGGCGACAACCCAAGCTTGGGTGCCAGGTAGATGAGAATATTCGGCGTCTGGCTGAGAATAACATTGCCGTGCTTGAGCGCCGGCGGCGCGAGGATTGGTGGGTTGCTGTCGTCGCCAATATTCTTCAGGTCGGTGAGGGCAAGCACCTTGGCGACAGCTTGGTCTGGGGTGCGCGCATGATCCTTGTACGGCACGCCGGCCTCTTCAAACAGCAACCTCACAAACTCGCCACGGCCAGGTATGCCGGGCCAGTAAATCAATTCGTATTCGGCATCATCGCCAGTATTGAGGGGTTTGGTATTAGATGCCATTTTCGCGGCTATGCTGACGACGCAAGAGTAGATCAATCAGTTGTTGAAGCTTCCACGGATGCAGCGGGGGAGGTGACCTAAATACACATATCCCTTCAGTAGAGGAAGAGGAGGTTCTAAGCCACTTGGGAGCTTCTTAGCCAATCATAGAGTAATAAAATGGCAGGACACTGTTACGGTAATAATATCTGGATTATATTCACGGCTGAGTACTTAGTTGAAGAAAAAGAACTCGGACAATACATCCCTGGGTATGGGAGAAGGCAATTAGCCCATGTAGCGTTCAGGTATAGATTTACCGTGGGGCTGATGCTTCAAGCCTCTCCACTGGCAAGATGCGTTCAGCTCCAGGAAAATACGGTGATGGCATGATTATATGACCGCTCATGACAGATTTCTTTATTGAATCAAGCTATATCCTGAATGAATCAATTTTTGTGCAAGTAGGCCATTCTGCAACCGTCGCCCAAGAAGACATAACAGTCCCCTTGCCACCAGGTGCTCACAGCACGCCTCAACTTTTCCCCCGCAATCCCACCACAGGCATCGTCATGCATTGCAACCGCCTCTCAGCCTAGAAGCTTTGGCGGCGGGCACATATTTTGGCAACTTGCTTGGCCGCTGGTGGCTGCCAGGAGAGCCAGCCATGTCTGGTCTAAGTTGATTAATCTAGTCACTCCATCCGCAGCCACGACCAAGACGAGCCGGCGCTCCCAACCAACGCTCCAACAAGCCTCTGTGAGAGCGCTATACTCTCTTCTTTGGACTCATGCATGCACCGCTACCCGACAGTCAAGATGTGAATGGAGAGACTGCTATAATTTCCGCTCATCTCGCCTAATGAGAGTTTTTGGCCTCAATATTTGCGATTACCGGGAGCGCATTCCTTCCTCCCACGAAGGCTTACACTTACGCCATGACGGGACTTCGTGGTTCTTACAACCGAGGCAGGGGGTTGACTCTTAAGTACGATGGCATCACTGAGAGTGTTCAAACTTTGGCGTGTCCCATAAGTGAGAATGTGTTGGTTCGAGGAAATGTCTCCACTGCCATCTCGGTTCATCATTTTGGGCTGGGCCGTCTGGCAACAATTTCTAGCAGTAAATATCGACTCTCCGAGAACAATGCACTCCGAGGTCTGATAGTACACACACTCCTGGATTTCATAAGAGACGAGGCCGTCTTCGCTAGGACTGGGCTTAGAATAGTAGTGAATGTTTGATCAAATCAAGCCAAATTAAAATAGAAGAGTCAATGTAATGACAAGAGTTAAAGATATTTGATCCTCTCAGTAGACCACTATTTGTCACCACCACCCATCCCTTTGTAGATGGCGACATGCGCGAGGCGGTGTCCCTCTCGGAGCTGGCTGTTCTGGGCAGCGGGAATCTCGTTCATGGCGCTAGGCGGGTTCATGGTCCATTTGAAGTGGTCCGGGAGGACCTGCATGTCAGCCATGACGCCGCCCGTGCCCCCAGAGTTTTTGGGGTAGTTGGCGCCGTTGGTGTGGCCGCCAATGTTTCCGAACAGGCTCGTGAGGCCGCTGAGCAGGCTGCCGCCTTGCTGGTTTTCCTGGCCTATTTTTTTTCCCGAGAATTTGGTAAGAAACTGTTCCAACAAATTTTTTTCTCTTCAAAGAGAGAAATCGTGTGTGAAATCACTTACGCTTGTCGAGAGGCGCAGCCGAGGCGACAGCGGCGAGGAGCGTAATCGCGGTGATGGAGAAACGCATTCTGAAAGTAATAAATATGTAGCGGGCGAAGAGAAAAAGTTTTTGTAAAGAGTGACAATGAATAGCTGGCTTAAAGAGAGTCTGCAGAGCCTGATGGAAAAGGTCGCGAGCGCATCGCGCAGTCTTTATACCGGGACGGCCTCGCCGCGCCAGTCTCGCCAAAAGTGTTTCTTGGTGTACCGTGCGTCATACGAATAGGCCCCATCGTTCACTCTAGTCAACTCGGTTACCAAGTAGTAGCTGAACGGTTGTGGAGGTTCACCGTTTCAGGGCGCAAGTCGTCGACGTGAATAGTGGGAGCCAGCGTCCAAGCCCGCGTCTGTGCGGCTGGGGCATGAACCAGAGCTCCCCTCTTATAATAAACCCAAGAAGCTCCGTGCATGTTTCGTTGCCCATGCAGAGCGGAAGAGGGCGAGATAGGGGTATTAAATAGTACACATGCCGAGGCGTTTCGTTTACAACGGGACGATGCGGTGATCAGCCTGGAATGAGAAACATTGCAAAATATTATCGTCGAGCAGATGAGGTGATCATTGTATTTGCGTTGCTTCTCATAGTTTATCTAGAGTTTGTTTTGCACGTAGCTTGCTTTGATCTCGTAGTTTGCTTTGATCTCGTTCCTACGTTATTGCAATGTCTGCGCAAATCCGACGCCGCAATGTCTGCCACAGCTTTCTCACTCACAACCGCAGACGTCGAGAACTTCGCCAGCCGTTGAAGATCCTATATTCAATATGCCAAGTATTCCCGCGATCTACGATATATATGGATCGTTTGAAGATCTGCATCTCTGGTTAGGGTAATATTTCGGCCGAAGTGTCATCTCGTCGGAACTTGATATTCTTGGCGTGTGGAGAGGCTAGCAGCATGTCGAGAAACTTGCTCATATTATCGTGCTCAGTTATATTGCGGCTTTCTCTTCAATGATTGTGTAGGAAGTCGCGGTTCATCGCTAGAAAGACCAAGCGCTGAAAGTTGCCTTGAGGTCGCTGTTCATCCCGTTGCCTGCCCCTGCTCCTGGTGGCGATGATATCACTCCAAGCGGTGAATACTCGAACTTTTCACAACCAGTTGAATTTTTAAAGTATCTCCAGCTCCGAAATTTCGGCTGCATGATGCTTTGCCTGTCCCCAATCATGCCTCATTTGCGATTGTACGCGGCTTTGAGCGCGCTTAGAAGACTTTGTTGCCGCAGACTTTCGGTGCCCCATCAAAGTGCTGAGACTTGCAGCTGATGGTCTTACCAGATGTTGATGACTGCAATTCAGACCCCTTTGCAACAGGAGCAAGTTGTCAACCCCAGATCACAGACACGTGATACGCCGAGTTGGTGAATCTACAATTAGGGAGGCATCGCTTGACAGTGCTACGACAGCCCCGGTAGGTCCGCGCGGAAAGGGCGTAGAATTGCATTAGCTGCAGAGTTTAGTAACTCGGTCAATTGAACATCGCCTTATTTCCCTGAGAGAAAGCATATTACGGGAAGCAGTGTCAATGTGTGTGATTCGATAGGGGGCCCGAATGATCTGTACTGCGTAGAGCAAGTCCGTAGTCCACGATGAACTCGCCGTCGGAATAGCTTCCTGGGAATTGCATGTTTTGGTTCGTGATAAGTAAAATTGTCTCTTTGCGAAGTTTTCTAACAGCGCTGCGCTATTCCTGACAGAGACGCTATGTTTGAAGATTGCCAGCGTCTTGGTTCGCTAAACGTCTGTCAGCGCTTGGCCGCCACCACCCGCCACATTTGCGCATTACCGTTTGGGGAAACACCAGATGTCGCCGAACGGCTCGCAATAGAACGCAGGACAGTCGACGTCGAGGCACAGTCGATGACAAAAGGAATGCGGCCGTTCCATGGGCCACACTGAGAGTCTCGCCACTGGCCGACGGCCACACCATCCAGCAAATGTATCAGGTTTGTCGCATTTTGCTCCCGTTGGTTCAAGTTGCGATAGATCGGGGATCCAGTTGGGAGGTCTTCTTCGTATTATTGATTCTTCTTGATTATTCTAGGTTTGGTGCTCCATCACCACAATTTGTACTGTTAAATGAGGCAGCGCTCAAAGTGCGTGCCTCAAACACGGCTGCCTCTGATTGGCTCAACACACCCCACTTTCATTCTGAGCCGTCAAGCCGAAAAGCCCCTGGGAACAGGATCGGAATACCTTCATCATCGTCATCTCCCAAAAACCCTGAAACCAACAGATACCGGTACTGTACCCAAAAATAGTTGGTTTCTTGGCTTCTCGACCAATGAGAGGTCTGCATCAGTGGCCAGCGTCAGCGGCCTGCCGGCGTATTCACAACAACTCCCTTTGAAGTCTTCTGTAATTCTCATCATTCTTTTTACTAGTCTGTGACCCAAGTCTCTCTACGTCAAACCTTTGCTCGCCAAGTTCACCTTGCCGGCTTTGGTAGTCAGCAGCGGCCTCGCGCGGCCCGGGGACCCCTAAAAGTATGTGTCTATAAAGAGAATAGTCGGTATCAATCATTTGGTAGGTGAACTTAACGGCCGTCGGAATGCAAAATACCGTGCTGCCTATTATTAACGTTATATGGTCACCAATGGTCCTTTTCCGTGTCACAATTCCATTAATCTTGTTGGTGCGTTCTAGCGCTGAACCGAGGGATGGCTCGATTGCTGACCAAGGGCCAGGCCTTGAATCGGCTGCGTAAAAGAGCAGAAATGATGCTATCCCTTCCGAGGCATACGAGAAAGCGCAAGCCTCCAGCAAACCGCTTGTCAGAGTGCGAGAAGAATGACAAGGCATCGACTTGTTTGGGCTTCGTATTGACGAGAGATATCGAGCCGTTGCGAAGGACATCTTCCGGCTCGAGTCTATGGAGCTGCGTGTATTTGTAGGCTGTGGAAAAGTGATGGAAGCCGGCAACGAACGTGACAGTCGCTTTGTCAATGTGACCTGTCCATCCGCGTTCTGGCAGGGTGGCAATGTGAGGAGAGTAGTTGAGGTGATATTATTTAGTCACAGGCGAGATATCCGCACGCCAAGCTAGAAGAGGCTATGAGCTCTTACTTAATATTTACGACAAGCTACAAAGATTTGAGCGCTTTCCAGAAATTCTTCCAGAGGCTCCTCAAACTATATACTCTTTGCTGTATTAAGGCTTTGTTAACAAGCCACCGTCTCGCTCAATATCGGACATTAAAGAGTTGGACAAAAGCAGCTGCATATCTCTTGAGGCCGAGAAGACTGCGGTGTTACGAGGACTCGAACGGTATATACAAAAGAGACAGAATAGATCTGGACCAGGGCAGTTTGGCACTCTCGATGTCCATCTCTTCCGGCGGCTCGCTCGTTGAAATTATATAGGTGCCTGACTGTCCCGCACGATCAAATCACCACGCCTTTTGCCTGGCAGAAGATGAAAAATGGTATACGACAAATCTACTCGGAAGAGCTTGGTGATGGTGACATTGAGAAAAAAAACCGTGTAATTCTCTACCGTCAGCTTTTGCAAAGTGTCGGCGTTGAGCTTCCTGATGCTGACTCTGCCGGCTTTATTCCCCCGCGCCATGGGCTGAATGACGAAACTGGTAAAAGATGTGCCTTGGAGCAGATACGTCTTCAATATATCAACCGAGTTCTCATCTGTCTGAGATGCTCGCTTTGAACTCTGCACTACGAGCCGCCGCCGCTCACTGGCTACAAAACGGAAAAAGAGCCGCCGAAAGTTGGCATCTTTCTTTGATTCTACACGCTACACATCTCCATCGACAACCACAAACCAGAGCACAGTGCCATGGCGCTGGCGAGTATTGGCGATTTCATGGCTGTTGTGCGGGTAATGGCCTCATAAACTACCACAGTGTATGGAATCGAATCCGGGCGGGCTACCTGATCGGCCAAAGCCTTGACTACGACGAAGCCGTGCATCATTTTGAAGATGAGCTCGTGAACTTTGGTTGAAGAAGGCAGAGCTCTCGCGAAATCTTGACTGCACATGTCGCGCCAGCAATGGCTACCGGGTCGCAGAGCAACGGACCTAGCCTCAAACAAGCTTCTAACAAGGCATCAGCGACGGCAAAGATGACAGTCATTTCATGTTGCCATTGCTGAATCGCACTGTCATACTTGCGCCGGTTGGAGAGACATATCTTGGCACGGCGCTTGCCGCGGATCTAGAACGAGTTTGTGGCTTTAACGCTGTCTGTGGTAGAAATTTGCTTCAGATGGAAGGGATTTGGCTGAGATTTAGCAAGCCATGCAGTGCTTACCTACTAAACAATGCGTTTCGCTGAGTTATGGGCAGATGACAATGCTGGAGCCGGTATTTTTGTTTCTGATATGATTGCACAGAGATTCTTGACTTCCCAACAACCTACTTGTCTTTCTCATTCGGCCCCTTGAACAAATTGTCAATTACGCTGCTCACTTGCAAGCCGCAAGCGATTCATTCTTTGTCGGAGAAATTTGAACGGGTCTCGATCAAGGCAAATTGACGCGGATGACTGTCTTGCAAAGTAAAAACCATTTTACGGACGAGACTTGGACTCTTGCGAGCCTGGCGGCCTAACGTATGCCCCTTTCCCTCGCTGTTGACTGAATTGACCTGTTGGCTTACAATATGTAGTCGCAAACGTGAGGCTGCCCTTGAGCCGATTTTTGGCTCGCAACAAGTCCAGTGTAGGTTCACCAACTGACATGGTGGTCGTGACGCATGTCCCACGCCACTGGCGGAGTGTTGGCTTGACGATTGGCCATGTCGCAGAGGTGATGGATTGACAAATTTCTTGATGTTGTTGAAGATTTTGATTATCAACTTTACATGGAGTAATCTTGTGTTGGATGTTGATGCTTCCTGTTGCGTAAACCTACGGCTGTCATGGCCCAATCTGGGTTAACGCCCGGCACCCGCTCGTGGACCGGCCCGGCCAACCATGATCAGACCAACGAAAACTGTATGGTCATACACAGTCGGCGGAGGCTTTTTTCAATAGCATTGTATGGAGATTCTGCCTGCGGTCGTTCTATCGCTCATACCGCGCCTCGGTGATTTGTAAGAATGTAAGTAATGCTTGATTCTGAAAGCTTATGACTATGCTGACCGGCATGTTACGTGACACAATGCCAACTCGGTTCGCTGCACAGTCAGCACCTACGAATGCATGATTTGCTTCCAGCGCATGTGAGTATCATAAGCACTTTGCGACACGCACTGGCTTCCCTTGTTTGTTTTGGAAGTTTGATGCACGAGCCAAGTTGTTCGCTTCCGTTCTGGAACCTGGGGTGCATGTTTCCATGTCAAACACAGTCGCTCACGGACCACGGAGTGAGCGCGCCCCATCGGTCGGTCTCAAATGTTGGGTGGAGAGCAGAAGCATAGTTTACCTTCTGGAAGCTGGCTTTACTCAAGACAAGCAAGAAGAAAAGCTAAAGGGGATGAATACAGGGTAATGAAGAGTTGGAGAAAAAGCCAAGAGCGAAATTGCTCAATGTGATTATTCGGAAAAAAGAGGCCAGTCTTGTCAGACTCCCCACGGCGATGCCGTTGTTTCCCGCCTCACAGGGAAATTCTAACCCCAAGTTTTGCCCCGACTTATTTTTGGATGAACGAATTTGGTGGCGACGCGCTGACGCTGTTGTTCCCCCATATTACTCCGTGGAACAGGCTCGGAAAAAACGTTACATTGGTAGGGCCACTAGGTGCCCAGTACCCCATTGCAAAGGAACAAACAGGCCGGCCCCAGGCTAGGAAAGCCTCGCGATGGGCAAATAAAAGCCCATCCTCGCAAGCCCAACAGCTGTGATGCGAAAGGGAGGGGTGGTAGTGTGACGAGTATACTGGTAAGAGTCAGAGGGCGTCGGAGTGCTTTGCTGAGCCCCTACGCTGGGCGCGAGGAGGCGATTTCCGACGTAGCAACGGGCCAACCAAGCTTCATGTCACATACAACATGTATGTGGTTGGCCGATGACCGGGACGAGTGACACCAGGACGTCACCATTTGGCTATGATGTGTCGTCACGAGTCCGCGCGTAGAAACGTCACCAACGCGAATTACAGCTAGACACGACATCACGTTGGGCGTTTTCCTTTTATTCGTGATGATGATGCTTGATGATGACCTCCTAATAATGTGTCTCTGCGACGGCGCAAGATCGACCGTCGGGACAAGGCAAAATTGTGCACCTCCGCAATTCCGTATTGTGTATTATTACGGGCGTTACTTTGTCCAGTCGACGTCTGAGACAGAATGTAGTCCGACGTTCGGCGCAGGCTCGAGTCACACAAGATACATGGCAAAGGGGCAAACTTTTCTTGGGCTGGAGGAGAGATTGCTTTGGGCTTTTCGGGCTGTTTGTTTTCCGTCCAAGAGGCGCGTCCCTATTTTTACTTTTCCCCCAATATGCTCTTCTTTTCTCCCTACCGATGCACCTTTTTTTTTTTCTTTTTTTTTCTTTCCGGGCCGTGTGTTCTTTTCAAAAACTTTTTGCGGAATGTCTTGGCCTCCCTTTTGGCGATCTGTCAGATGAGAAAAGAGGCCGTATTAATGAGATGGAAGTAACGGCAGGTCAAAAGAAAATACTGGCGCTAAAAAGGTACAAGCTACCGTGGACGAAACCCCAAGATGCATACTCTCGAAACGAACAAGTAATTCCGGAAAGCCGGAAGAAGAAGATTTCAGTGCCGCATCCCGCCTGCCAGCCGGTTCGCGGCTTCATGAGGTCTGGGGATTTTTGATTGCACTTTGATGTTTGTGTTGTTTCATCACACTGCTGAGCAAAGTTCTAGCCCCTCCGTCTTATCCTTACCGCCAGAAGCCACTTCCGCCACGTCGGGCCGGCGTAGGGAACCAAGCACACAAGATGGCGGCCCGTCTCTTCACATTATTTTAGTTGGTCACTTTTCCACTTTCCACCCAACCACATCGTCGCAGGGCTAAAAAAACTAAATACCGCAGTATCAACTGGTTGGGCGCTGAAAAAAAAAACGCAATCGAGTCACATATGTAGGTACGGAAGTGGTTGCGGCAGTGGCTGCGGCAGTGGCTGCGGAGCGCTGCTGCATGGAAAACTTAGCAATACCACCATGCAACCTCGTCTGCTGCACCAAATGTCAGAGGCGGTGAAATAATCGGTCAGAAATTGCCTATCAGCGCAGCACGCGATTTGTTGCAAAGCATGCGAGGGGGGGGGAAAGGGAATGCAACAGTGCTTTTTTTCTGGTTGTTGCTGTTGTTGTTGCCGATGCCGCAAAGATCTTGTGCTTCGGAAACCTTCCTTTTCCAGACTCAAGTTTCCTTCGTCTAACAAGTATTGCTGCTGGCTCGCACCGATGCTACCCCAGAACCTAGATAAATATTGCCACATCGTCACACAGTCATTCAAGCCTGGACGAGGACAAATGGTGACACTACACAAGTCTGTGCTCTCGTACAGCCTGGCCAAGTTGTTGCACATCGGAAAGGGGAAGACATTTCCTGGAATCGCTGGTTCAACGAAAGGCCATTGTGTGCCTTGTGGCCTGCAGGGCTCGTTCAGGAACGAGGAAACCAAGCCCGGGTGCGGAGAAGCCCCCAACATGGGGGCATGTCGTCGAAAAGATTCTGGAATCAAGCAACTCATCAACGCGAGCCGGGATCAACAATGGCCAACTGGTACGGATAGTTGGGGGAGCAAGAGCCCTTGTCTGCCAGTTGTCGACTTTTGTCGACCTTGTCGAGGCAAAAAAAAAAAGCCGAAACATTTTGGCGTTGGCGGCCGCTGCTTGCCTGTGCCCAACCGTGCACACCCTGTCAGTCAACTCAAAGGCGGAGGCCCTTGAATCGCGTTCAAGGAAAAAAAAAAACCTTTTTGACAGGATTCCAGGAGTTGAATACATGCAGAATTGGATTGGCAAGGGACAAAGCGGTCAAACTGCATGCGCTGCAGCGACTCATGTACGCATTATGCATCGCGATAGAAATTTTTGGCTGCAGGTTCCTAAGCGGTCGGTGAGTGTTTTGCAGCGGCACAGCACAGCACCAGGCATCCATTCAGGCCTTGTAAGTTGTAACAAAGGCGGTAACAACTTTCCGGCAACCATCTCAGCCAGTTGGGAACGAGCTGGGCTTTTTCTATCTGCACACCCCCTGACGAGTGCCCAAACGGGCAGCTTTAACAGGTATCATCGCCTTGCGGGTGCCGCGTCCACACCCCCCCCCCCTTTCTGGTACCCGTGTTGCCGTGTCTTTGCTCCATTAACCGAAATAGTGATTCATTTTCTTTGCTTTGCGCCCCCGGGTTTGTATGTACGCCCGCTGCGCGTCCAAAGTGTGTCTGTTTCCTCTTTGCCCCCCGTGTTGGGCGGTGATTGCTCGCGTACGACGTTTTTCTGTATTAATAGAATCATGACGCCCCTTTGAGTACGAATACACTGTCCGATGATTTCTGCTTCGTCTCTGTATCGGCTTTTACGCTCCCTTGAAATCTTCATCATCATCCCTCGTTGCGACGTATTCTATACATTTTCAGCCGTCTTCTGAATCAGCCGGTGAGCTTATGACGACGTTTGGCCTTTTCTCGCAAGCGCCGACTGCAACACATACACCTACTCAGTCCAACCTCACTTGCTGCAGCCTGGGGCCTTTGCAACCACACCCAAACACATCAGCCTGACTCATCAGTACGGTGCATTGTTCCCGGACCTGCCTTTTCCTCCCGGAAACCTGCCAAACGTTCCGGCCCTCGAAATACCGCAGCTTTGACATTTTGCTCCAACAGAAATCTTGACAAGTCTTTGGAATAATTTCGCCAAAGAATACCTACAATTTTTACCGGATCCATACTTCCGACACCCGGGCAAAGTCGCGACCGAGGCGGCTGGCGACTCAAGAAGCCTTTCCCCGAAACCTTGCTAGAGCCTCCTCGGCCCAGGCTATTACAGTACGCCACAGGTTGCAAGCCTGGATGCTTATTACAACCGTGTGTGACCCATCGGAGTCTAGCTTATCCACACCCCCCTCCCCCCCCCTCGCATCCCCAGGCTCACAAGCCAGAAGCACAAGCCAAGGTCTCCAGGTCGTGTCTTATTATAAGCCCTACACTCTCGCCTTCCCTTTCAAACAATATTCCGCCGAACCCCAACAGAACATAAGCGAGCGACAACCGGAACGCATCGTCTTATATCACATCTTCCCCATCCTCTTCTGTCCTCGACCCCAGATCACACATCAACAACACTCCACATACTCGACACGCCGACTGTTGACTACCTACTGCCTGCTCCATCAATAACCGCAGTTTACAACTACACACACACACACACACACACACACACATCCATACCAGCTGTCATCATGTACGGCTCATATGGCTCATATAGCTCCATGAGCATCGGCTCCGCGCCCATGAACATCTACACAAGCGTCACATCCCGCGACGAATCGTGCGCCTTTCCGTCATGGCCGCGCCGCTCATCGCTAAGCTCCTCCAACAAGGACGACGTCTCCCACGAGCCTCGCGCCAGCTCCTACCTCTCCGACGACGACCTCTTCCTCGACGATGAGCCCAGCAGCAGCGGCTCCGAGAGCGACGACATCCGCAGCGTGTCGAGCGCAGGTAGTGCCTCGCCGCCCACGCTCGGTCTTGTCCTCGCCTCGCCCGTTCGCGCCGCGCCCAGCGAAGCCGAGATTCTCGAGATGCAGCGCCAGCGCCTCAACGTTCGCAAGGACCTCATCCGCATGGTTCAGCAGGAAAAGGAGCGTCGCAAGCAGCAGGCGAGCAAGAGCCGCCGCAGCACCGCCGCGGCCAGCAAGAAGAGCAGCGGCAAGACGACGCGCAGCAACTACACCATGGCTCCCATCAAAGAAGCGGACGAGTGAGGCGCGCCAAACACGAAGAGTTTGCTTGCTCCCTCCTTGGCCAACGCAAACAACCAAACACTCAGCCCAAGCAATACGAGCGCATGTGAAGATGCACATGCCACCTCCCCGGAAAGCTTATTCTACGACTCCCCCCACAAAGGCTACCGGCCAACCACGGGACGCCTATTACGGCCTTGACCAGTACAGCAGCGACCGCGCATCTTGACTGAGCACATTTTCTTTCCTTTGATGCAACAGGAAAAGAAGGGCAGCCATACTTGAATGGCAAACAATGAAATACATTGTGCCGCGTTGGCATACAGCTGCGAAGCTGCTGGGGATTTATTCGGGGCGCTTGCGCTCTGAGGCAGATTGGGGGTACCGGGTACCCCGTCTGTGGCGGTGGATTGCCGCCAAACCAAAGTCCCGGGCACTTGGCGATTCACATGTGGGACCGGGTCCTGTCGGAACCCTAAAAAGGCAATACGCGATACCGAGGGCCAGGCTGCCTCCGCACCGCCGGCCGAAGACTCAACACACCGGCAACTTGCCCCCCCCCAAAGTCCGATCCTAGCCTATAATCACATTCAGGGTCTCGCTGCCACATGTGAATCAACGCCGGCCTTTTTCACGCTCCTGTGCTCTTCCCCTCCGATCTCCCGATATCTTACCCCAGCCGAAAGCTTGCCTTGTCCCGCTTTTGACTGTCAGGCCTCCAGCCTCGGTCCGCACTAGCACCACTTAATGATTTTTTCTCTTCTTGTTCATCTCTTATCTTCCTTGACGGATATATTAGCGTTTTTACCTTTCTTCACATGTTTCTCTTCTCTTTTGGCGGCGCCGGCTTATTTCGTCTACATACAACCAAATCTTGAGCTTGGCATTCTGAGTCGGCTCGTCAGCATTTGAGCGAGCATCATTGTTTTCTTTTCTTTTTTGCTTTTTTCACATCATTTTCTCACATTTCATCATGATGCAACAGTACAGGACACTGTGGATTGTCACGTCAATCAGGAATATTTGCCTTCGTTATTACCTTGTTTACACATTAGATGCTTCTTTTGGATACCCCCCCATTTCACAGTCTCCAGCTATGGATAGACTTTTAGCTAGCTTTCAATACCCAAATGATTACTTTCCAAGCATTAGCGTCTCTCGAGCCCAGTCATTGTCGCACACTTTGAAATGGAAATTATATACTCGGTATTTGCACACCGAACATGTCAGTCCGTCTAGTAGACAGCTCGCTCGGGGCCATGTCCTACCATGGCACTAAACAATACAGCCGCCAATACTAGATCCAAAGTCATACAATTAGTGAAAGCCAGATTACACCATCGCCGAAATTATAGACTTCATCGACCAGCATGGAGTGGGCGATTCGTCATCTCTCTTCCTCACGGGTTGTGCGGCCACTGGCAATCAAAAAGCGTCACCAGCCAAGGTTTGTAGTGTCTCTCAAGGTAGCGGCCAATGTCCCGCAGCACCTTGACTAGTTTATAAATTGACACGAGAACGCGCGTTGACCCCATGGGCACCCCACTCAGCAGCACAATCTCAGTGTCGCGATCACAGGCAAAGTACAAATACCAGTCGTGGCCAGCCACAAAGATGAGCGGCAAAGCGAAAATCAGCGGCCGGTACATGGGCTCTGGTATACCATCTTCGGGGTCCGAAGAAGAGCCTCCTAAACGGTAGTTTTCTTTGCGATTTGTGCCGTACTTGGCATCCAGAAACCTCGACAGGCGATTGTGCAACGCCGCAGCGTGGATTCCCAGATCGACCCCCACCGATGCATCGCGCCGCCATCAATTGGTCGTGCCTGTGATTCAATCAAGCAAGCGATGGGATAATTGGAAGCAGCAGCATGGCCATTGCCATCAACTTGCCCGAGTCCGCCCTCGGAAGTTGCCCCAGAAATGCTCCCGTAAATGTCCCCGTGTATGTGGTTGACAAACTGTACCGGTGCAGGCTCCTTTTTCTCAATGGCGCGAGACAGGCAACGGTTGCTATCCTTGATATTGATAGTCATACCCACTCGCCCCTCGATAATGCCCAGATCTTCCTGCAGCAGCTGCACTGGAACAGGAATACAGTCTGGTTGCATCGAGGTTCCGCCACGCAAACCGAGAACGCAGCATTGAAGATTGGCCTTGGGTCCGGAACCAATGGCATGGGCGATCAGCGGCGCCCTCACTTTGATAGTCCAGTCCCTATCCTGCGTGCCACATTGCGCAGCTTCGGCAATCAGCCTCTTGAGCTTGTCGAGCTCCTCCTTGCTATCCCTGACTTGGTCGATCCGTTTGATAGTCTGACCGCTGACTGACGGGTCGGGGAAGAAGAATGAACTGGGCAAAGGCCCCTGCCCAATCTCTGCAGTCACCGTCTCTCGAATGCACTCTGTCAGAAAGGACGTACTTTCAGCAGGCCCATCTTGGGTCAGGTACAAATACACCTCCAGGAGCGGTTTTGGTAGCAGGTAGAGAGCCGTGTTGGATGTATGCTGTTCGTGTATCACGGGGGGATTCAGCTTGCTGAGCCAGCGACGTCGGTTTTCGGCGAGCACATCTTGCTGACTTGGCCTGAATACTGTTACACGAGTAGAACCTGGTATAGACTCAGTACAGTTGCATCCGCGTCTCCGGTAGGCTGTCTTTGCGATAACATGGTGGCAACCCTGCCGGCTTTGGGTGGAGGGGGAGGGGGCTGTGACGCCGCTCTCGCTCGCTCGGCTTCAAACGCCTGCCGAATAACATCGACATTTGCACGATGTTCTTCCCATTTCAAGTTTATCGGCCGCAGTTCATACATTCTGCCAATTTCCATGAGTTTTGTCTGTTCCTGATCTCGCCTTTTGCAGTCCAGGTAGGCCTGGTACGCACCAACGGGAGCAGGTCCACGGCTTGTGATATTCGAGCCCTGAGAGCTGCTCAGCGCCGGAGCAGCGGTGGCATTTCGGGCATTTGCACTCTCTGCTCTCGACATGTCGATGATTTGGGTGTTTTTCGTCTCAATCGGCATGTACAGATTAAAATGTACAATTGTAAGAGACGAGATGATGAACGCGTAAAGAGGGCCCACCCTGACGTGTTCTCGCGTATCGTCTCAGCGTGTAGAAACGAACGTATGAACAACAAAAGGCTCAATTACATAAACGTGAATATCAGGTACGTTGTCTTTAATGGCCATTGATATTATCCAGATTTCTCTGACGGACTACCATTAAGCTACTTTGTTGATGGTGTATAATATTGATCGTTGATATTATGCCAATGTGGCTGTCTTGCACACTAGACCAAGAGTCCGACTCAAGGCTATGATAATTCCCCAAATTTCCCCCGGTCCCAGACCTGGATAAACAAATGCCATATCCAACCGAAATACAACCGAAATATTCGTTCTCCAGGTATTCTACAACAATTCGCAAGTTCTTTATCAAAAAGTAAATGTCTGCCAAATCTCGACTACCCCCCATTCAGTGGCCGTCGAGCAAATCAATGTGCTTGCCGCGGTTGCAGGCAAAGTACAAGTACCAATCATGCCCGCGCACACAAATCTGAGGGAGAGCAGGAATCAGCGGACGCTCCCATGGTTCATCGCTGTCATCCCAAGGTCGCTCCGACCCCAACTGCATCTGGTGCCTCATATCATACCGATGCGCCTCGGTCCAGTCTTCATGAAAGTCCGTGTCAGAGGCGGCCTCCAAAGGATTGTTCAGATCAGAGTACTTGGCATCGAGAAAGTCGCTCAGTCGATGATGGACAGCGGCGACCTGCCGGCCCTTCTCACTGCCCCATTCAGCCACCGAGTCCTGCTCGGGCTGTGTCGCGCTCGTCTCGAAGAAACAGGCCACAGGCACATGTAGTTGGTTTGCTCCCGAGGATTCACAGACGCCTGGCCGTCATACACGGTATTTAGCTTTTCCTCGACAGCTTCAGTTAGCTCTTCATTTTCGAGGAACAAGCCCATGGTCACCTTGCCGCTCTGCTTAGGAGGCCGGGCGTTGGTATCGGCTGCGACTGGGTCGAATTCTTTCAATAGTGACGTGATCTTGCCAGTCAGAGCCTTGTGGGTGATTTTTCGGGATCCACTCAGGACAAACTTCAACAGAGGCATGCGAACGTTGAGGTTCCAGCGAGAGTCAATGTAGCTCCCTGCCTCGCATTGATGCGCTTTGGCAACAATGGCTTCGGCTTTGTCAAACTCCGTCTCGGCCGAGAGGCTTCGTCTCGCTTCCCGCATTTGCCATGCTATCTGGCAAGCTGAGCCACTGTAAAAGAAGGAATCAGGTAGCGGCCCGCACCCAAGACGGTCCGTTATGACATCTCTCATGGCAGACGGGAAGAACATGCGATAGCTGCCGGGAGCGCCTGTATTGCGACGCAGCTCAAAATGGAACTCCTAGAGGCTCTTTGGAAGCCTGGCAAGCGCTTCTGTGTCGGTGTTTGCCTGGCCAATAACACTCGGTGACAGCCGCGTCAGCCAATCGTGTCTATCCTTACTCGCGGGCGTCGCGAGACAAGAGGCGGATGGTCGCGGAGAAGGCACATGCGATTGCGATTCATCGTAGTTTATCCCCCACTCATGTGTACCCTCGTCTGATTCTTGCATAGCACCATGTCGGACCTCATTCGCTTCCGGCAAATCCTCATCTGATAAAGGAAGGAATAAGCTCTCAGAGACCGCTGTAGTATGGGACGGTGCGGTACGGGACGGTATTGATGCGGCTTCTGCGGTACGGGACGGTATTGACAAGGCCGCTGTGGAACGGGACGGTATTGATGAGGCCTCTTGACGCCTGACCGTCGCGGGTATCGGAAGGGCAAAGCCCAGTGCCGCAAGATCATCCTTGAATGGGAGTAACCGGTTGTAGCGCGCTATTTCTTCTTGAAGATTGGTCTCATTTGCCGAGTTTGCGTCACCGGCTTGCTTTCTATTTTGGCGTCGACCTCCACGCGAGGGCTCTGTCGTCCTATGTGACGGAGACTGCGCGCGTCCTTTCCCCCTAGCACGTCTATTCATATTGTGGAATTTTGGATTGCATAGCCAGTCTCAAGCTGGCAAATGCCAAGCACTCATAAGCGCTCTTTTGTGAAGTCTTTGTTGATGGTTCGCTACTTGACGCTGGAGGCACAATTAAGAAGTGGCTCCGACGCGTTGTTGCACGCGCCTAACGCGACTGTATCTAGATCTCTCAATTTCATAAAATGCACGATAAAAATATTAAAATCATCATTGTGAAGATGAAGTGCGGTATTTTCTTATTTGATACTTATTTTTTTGCTGAAGTGTTCTCATCTCTGTGCTGTATGAGGCACTGTTCTAGAGAGCTTGAACATGGTCAACCACTTTAACTCGCATAGGGAGATTTGTGTGCGTCCCTCCACGATTTCATCGATGCGTTGTCCTACAAATCATTACGACAACTCTTGCAAAGTACAAGCAGCTGAACAGCCTTTGAAACATGTCTCAGTAAAGAAACAGGAGCAATATGTACCTTCAATGACCTATCATCTTGATAGTGAAGGATTTCGAAAGCTCAACTTGAGCTTGGCCTACCCTACATCATACAAGTGTGTAAAAGCCTCTTTTGCGACGTAAGACAAGATGCTCAGATGGAGACATGACAGAGCCGTTGGCTTTTTGGCCCTGTATACACCGAATTCGTGCACTCCACAGCAAGAACGCTCTTGAGAAGAAAAAGCAACGAAGAGAGGCTGGTGGCCCGCTCGCGGAGCACGTCCGGCGCACTGGCTTCGGGCTAGTTTGGCGAGTTCCCGCTGCAGTTGGACGGCGGAGCGCTGGGGCATGGAGGCACGAGATTTCCCATGCATACAGATGAAGGGGGAGGGGTTGGACGCGACTCACGAATAACGGTAGTGAGAGGTCTCATTACTTGGAGACGCTGTTGGGTGTCCCTTCTTCCCGTCTAGAACGAATGGGCAGCCAAAAGAATTGCAGCATCTTGATTGATAGACCCGCAAGAAAGCTGTAGGATGAATCAGTGTGTCAATTCGAGCAAAGACTCTGTTTCCGCAGTATAGAGCTTTGGACTATCAAACAATTCTGACCGCTCACCAACAAGTGTGACGGCTTTGCATGACTGTGGCTTTTCTGGTCCATTTTCGGTTAATGCTAGACAGTAGATTGCCAGCCCCTGCCCAGCCATGCATGCTGCTAGGATGGAGCCGGCCGGGTGATTGCGACGATGGAACGGCCTCGTTCCGGTGTGATTGTGTTGCAGCAATGCGGCCCCCAACGAGAAAACGTGGAACATGCTTTCGGCTTGAATCTACTATTTGTATATACCGCCCATGCATGTTTGCGAATCTGCGACCCAAGCCGCGTGTGGGCTCAGCTGGCCCAACAGAATGGGTGTGAATGCTAATTGGAAAATATTTTGCTTCATTGACAGTGGTTGGAATCTAGCCATTGACATGGCAATTGGAAATTGGTGGGTGCGCCATGGTCGCGTTGCGTTTCGGGTGATAATGCTAGTTAGTTAGGCATTTGGATATATCACGGAGGGGTTACACTGTGGCTGACCACTAACTAACTATCAGTCGCATCCACATTGTAGCAATTGGGGTTGGACTATTGTAATGCCCAGCCTAAGTGTACTTGTTAGCAATTCAGAAAAGAAAGCGAGCGCTACGGTTGGCATTAATAGAATTGCGTGGTGCGGCTGCTGGTTATGCGATAGCCTGCTCTGCATCATGCTCAGCATTCCCTCTGCGTGATTTCCACGCCATGCTGGAGTCAAGCATCAAGTGCGGAGACCAAGGTCTTCGCAACAGCGAGCATGGAGATTTTCCTGCGTTTGCAGAAAATGCACGTACCGGACACTGATCCTCGCCAAGTGGTCTGCGAATGCAAGGCTATGTCTGTGCAGTTTCGAGGAGTCGACGACTTGCGCGGCGGAGAGAAGAGAAATGCCCACCCGGTCGTGAAAACAGGCCGCGCTAGGTCAGAGACGGCCGGTGAACTAATGCGAGGCGTTAATGTCGAACATTCAGCGTGGCTATCTGGCGGAGCCAATCCCTAAAGTGGTGGGCGTGAATTCGTGTGATGTGTAGTATTCGACTTTGGGCACCGGTCTTGTGTTGGGCAGGTGTGCGCAAGGACTTGCGGCCAAGCAGTTCGTTGATCACAATTTCTTCCGCGGCCAAGCCTGGTGCCCGTTGCAATCGCTAACTATTTGTAGACCCGAAGTGGTGTGAAGCTCCTCACCTGGGCCGGGGTCGTGGCCGCATCCCGGCTCCCGAAGAGCCCGAGCACTCCTGCCATGTCAATGTTGAGGCATTGAATGCCATGTTGGAGAAAATCGAGAGGCTGGTAGACCATACACTGGATGGGCGAGCGCAAAAAGTTTACTGGCGATGCTTTCCGCACCTGAGCCATGCTGGCGTGCCATATCTATCAATGAAAACATGTAGTACCCCTTTGGGAATGGTGAGTGCCGAGTTCGGCGCGAGGAACAATGTGAGACGCGGGAGGATTGAACCACGGCGCTATCATCCTTTGATGTCTCAGCTGGGAGTCGTAGACAGAGGAAAAGAAACGGTTTTTGTGTCCAGAGTCTTGTTCAGCTCAGGTTGAAAGATGTGGTAATGCAACTATGAGGGTTGTTGTAGGAATATAAGACGGGTATGACTAGCGCGCATACGAAAGGGCGGGGTCAATGTACGGATGGATTTATGGCTTTTGGATTGGTAGGACAAATGCTGTGCAACGCGAGTTGCATATATTTTCGAGATGCCGTTCGGGATGAAGCGGATGTATTGAGTTGTGACATGAGGCGTCGTGCACTTCTTTCCACCTGATGCCTCACATGACGACGCAAAGTTTTGCAATTGAGCATGTATTCGTATGAAACGAGGAACAATGTATCCGCAGATAAGCACAAGTCAAGAAAATCGATCAATGGGGTTTGTCTTAGACAACAGTCTCTGCTCCTGCTGACAAAGGACCAGCACCTGTCTCGAGTTAGCTCGCTCAAAAATGGCACTATATACTCCGAGTTTATTATGAATTAGTATTTGTGCCGTTCAGAGACGCTATTGTGGATTGATGACGATTGCCATGTGCAATGGTCTGTATAGATCATAGGTAATTCGTGATGCACAGTGCATTCAATTGCAGGTACACGCAGGACTTGAGCCGTCAAGCTGGACAGCGCGGCAGCGAGCGGCCCGTGGAGCATTGAGCATGCCGCATGACAGAGTAGAGCACGAAGTTAGCAAGCCACAGGAAGCGCAGATGCAGCAACAAGACATTCCTGCAATACATGATGCGATGTATGCCATAATGTAGAGGCATTCGACGGGATCGGCGGTCAAATCGACGCCGCCACCAGAGGGCCAAGAGGGCCAGGGTTTGGTGGGATTTGCATCGCCAGAAATAGAGCCGAAGCGAGCAAATTTCTTGCCTCGATGAGAGCTAAGAAAATCGATATCTATCCGTAGAGGAGGCGTGACTGGGACGGGCCGTAGATGAGCATTAGGCATAGTGAGCGCCGAGAATCATGGGAGGGTAGGCAGAGATGTCGGGCAGACAAACAACTGTATTGGATAGACGAGACACACTAGTGACGGGAGGCGGAAGAACGAGACAAGGACAGCGATAGTCGTTAGACGAGGATGAGTGGGATAGAGAAGCACGATTGGTGGCTGGGAGAGGAGAAGTTGGAGATGGCTGATGGCGCGAACGCAGGACGGCGGAGCCCGAAGCGAGTGGCGTTGATCAAAGTCATGCAGGCTGGCATAGAAGCAGGGGATGATGGTGAGGAGAGTGGCGTGTAAAGCGAGCGAAGGAGCATGATTCCTGGAGTCGTAGGTAGCCGGCAGGGTATATGAGTTGATGAGTTAGGATAGTGGGATTGAGGGGGAGAGGTTGAGAAGGAGGATGGAAGCTAGACTGGTGGTGGTGTTGGTGGAAGGTGTTTTAGTGGTTGATATAATGGGCTTGAGAGGTGCAAGGCCCATTGTTGGAGCAGTTGGGCTCATGCTTTAGTGGATAGCCAGCTGGAGAGAGCCCCACGACAGCGCTAACTGCCACTGTGCCAGCAAGTTGGTGAGTTGCTAGCGGCGGGATACGGACGATCGGACCCCTGCAACCTTGTGAGTGCCTGTAGTCCCAGCAGAGAGCAGTCTGGGCAGGTGTGATGGGCGCTACGATTGGCTGGGGCTCAAGACACGCTTGCAGTAAGATGAGCCAATCAGAGGCTGAGCTTAAGCTGGGCGCTTCCTCGACGGCTTCGATTGATCGTTTGGTCTGCCAGACCCGCTTTGGGGCCGCCAGCCATCAAGCCTCGCTGCACGCTAGCTCACCAGTCAATGCTTTTTTAGCTTCAATTTGTTCTTCTTCACAGTTGCACTATGTCTGCTTCACAATGGCCCAGCAATCACAATCCATTCTTTGCGTCCGCCCCCGCCGGCTCTACCACCATCGATTGCAGTCTCTATTACCTTCCAGCAGAGCGAATTATTGGCTGCCGCATGGATCCCATCCTTGTCTCAACGCCAGCACGTTTGTTGTTATTTTTGGATGCAAACGCACGCAATTGACCTCGATACGTCACCGCCAATGACACCGCCTCGATGTGATGCGATGCCGATGAAGAAACCAACTTGCTAGACGCGACCAACCGGATGCCATGGTCGCTGTAGCAGCCATGTAAGGTACCAAGCAACCAGACTCGTACAGCGACTGTGCCAGCCCGCCATCTCATCTGCAGCGACGCCGGCAGCTGTATATAGTGGCGTCTGCACCAGCAGCATCAGCAATCCTCCAACTATCGGTTGGTGTGTGGTGTGCCGCTTCCCGACCCCGCAAGCCTGCTCAAGTCAGGCGGCGCGAGCACGACGTTGCAGTTTACCCAAAGCGCCAGAGACACGAGCCCAACAAACCAAAGTATCCAGCAGCACCAAGACGACGAAGCGAATCCAGGTACAAATCGCGAAACAAGGCCAATGTAATATCAAATTAACCTCAGAGTCTTATCCGTACTATGCATTTTAATAGGCTCCGGTATAGTCCAGCTCATGTCCACGCGAAACGACCATCGACGGAGCTAGTCATGGGAGCCCTGCAGGGTCCTTGACAGCGCTGGCCAATTCCTGTCCAAATGCTCGAATGACGGCATTCAGCGACATCGCCTGGCCAATGTAACGCTTCCGTGAACAATTCGCCTGCCAGCGCATCCAGACCGGTGCTTCAACGGCCGTGGCTTGTCTCGCCGCCCTGCCTCCTTGCCAGACGACGCCGCAACGAAGCAAGTGGGCATTTACATAGGATCAAATGTGCGAATGAGGCTCTCGGATTTCGTCTTCTCGTTTCTGAGGTAGCCCTCTCAAGCCTCCCCAGCTGCCCTAATTTTATACATCATGAGCCTGTCGACCACTGACAGACCATCGCGCCACTTCTTTCAACCTTAGCCGCCTTTGTTCGTTCCCCCAAAGAGGGCCCTCCGACGCGGCCCCAGTCAATCACATCCCAGCAAGCTCTTAGTTACCAGGGCCTTCTCCATCGCCAGATCCCTGCTAGCAGACTGTATCTTCAGAGTCTACACAAGTTCCTGCTGCTGCCGGGCGGTATTAATGTGTGTCTTGCCTGTGTTGCGTTGTGCTTGTGCCCGCCCGCCTCTGTCTTTGACCCGTCGCTGGTCCCTCCCGAACTAGAGCTCCGCTGTGCTGCACAATTACTTGCCTAGCCCACCGCACTCGCTTTATCACTTTGCACACCTTTTCCCTCAAACATTCTAGTATTTCTCTTCTTTGTTCCTTGCCAAAGCTATATCCGAGTTCGAATCCTTCTACACCACCAAGGTTGCAAGCTCTTTGTTCGCGACACGCGCATCCATCCCTTTGGCTCCGAGTAAGTAACACCCCAACTGCAACCGCCAGCTTTGCGTATCCCCTCATCGACAAGCGCCCGACCCACTCCTCACCAACTGCCTCTCTGGCCTGCGGCTACTTACATCAGGCCGTATTCAGTCTGTCCTGCTTCGTACTATTTGTTAGGGGCTGTCACCCCTTTCTGTTGAATGAGACTTTTTGATGATCCTCCAATCTGCCCTTTTCATACTTCTTCTCGCTGTTATTGCTCCAGCGACACGAGCAGCAACCTGCTTGTCGCAATATCATCACCGGAATTGTTGTCAACCCAACATTTCGTGTCGCACAAAACTCATGCACTTTCGATCGTCACATGTCTAGCCTTCGATCGTTGCAAGACTCACGCTGCCACCATCTTCGACACGGAAACTAATTCTTCTTCGATCAGCGCCTCCATGTAATCAGCGACCCAGACCGGCGTCGGAACCGAATCTACAACTGCGCAAGCTTCGTTCGTGTGGCGTCGCCTACTGCGCTCTCACCACGAGGCACAGAGGCTTTGGTCCACGGTTACCAGCGTGGAGCGGTGCACTCACCGTCCCACGCTATTGTCTACCGCCTCGTGACTCTGACGACAGTTCACTGCAGGACGCCGCTGCGAACCGTCCCTCCTGCAGGGCATCGGACTCGGTCGCAACAACTACGCCCCAAAAGGCCGACCTTGACCCTACGCTACACAAAACTCGCGAGCCTGTCCCTTCAAGTCGGTTTCATCAACTCGGTCAACATGTCTGCCCCAGCTTCCTCACAGGGCCATGCCATTTCGCGAGCCTCCGAGCGATCGTCCACCGCCAAAGGGCGGCATATCCATGACCCTGCCATGCCTTCGATACAGGATCTCAAGTATTTCGATCCCTGCGGCGCCACGGCGTCCATGTTTTTATATGTCCAGGGCACTTCTGTCGTCTGCTGCCACCACGATTCCCTGACCATCGAGCGTCGTTTTACTGGCCACCAATTCGAAGTTATTTTGCTCGCCATCGACAATCATAGCCAATATGGCGGAGGACGTATCGCCGCCAGCTACGACAGTAGTAGCAGGATGATGATCTGGGACCTGATGACGGGTGAGGTGCTCAAGAGCTTTACTTCGATCGGGGATGGTCTGATAACTGCCATTGCATGGATGCGCAATGGAAACTTGGTGTTTGGTACGGGATCCAACTCTTATATAAGTTGCTTTCTTACTAACAATTTCGAAAGGTGACAATCAGGGCACGGTCGGCATTTTCGAGATTACTACTGGAGAGCATGTGAGGACAAAAACATTAGAACAAACGGCAATCACGGCTCTGGCTCCATCACAAGACTGCCTAACGTTTGCAATCGGGTAAGTCGTCGAGTTTTGCAACAATATACTTCGAGATTAACGTGTCACAGATTCCAAACTGGAACCCTTCTTATTGCTCGCCTTCAGCCTCGATTCACCATCATGCATAACTTGACAACTTCCAGAGCTCCGTCGCCCGTGATCAATCTTTCTTGGCACGCATCTTCGTCTCGACAAAAGTCGGAGATGCTTGCCGTGCAGAAACACGATGGTGATTTAAGAGTTTGGAGTGTTACCAAAGCTTACAACTTGGAGGACCCCGCCAAAGTTGTTCGAATCCTGCGCAAAGCAGAGGCCATCGAGAAAGGTTCCAATTGGATGGGCTGGTCCAAGAACGGCCGTGTCATCCAATTTTCCGACAGGTATGCTTTGCGAAGTCCCAACATATGTAACTCCGGGCACTATACTGACCACGGTAGCGAAACCCTTTCGTGGGATGTGCGAACGAAGCACGTTACCTTTGACTCGATTCCCACTCTTGAGCATGTCCGGGGTATGGCACTCTACGGACCTGGTGCAAGTCTATTCACAGTCGGGCCCAATGGCACCGTACAACAATTTGATCTTAACTCTCCAGCAATCATGGTCGCGAATGTCCAGCATCCTACGAGTCATCTGCCACCTTCACCTCCAAACTCGATCGAGGAAATTGCCAATCAATCAGTCCACTCTGCCACCACAATACATACATCGGAATCGGAGAGCTCTATGAGCTCTATCCCCTTGGAGATGAATGTCTCTGAGAGTGATGAGGACCATCTGTCACCGTTTGCACGCATCGCTCGTGGCCAAGCACATCCCGACTCTGGCAACGAGACGTATGAATCGGCAAGTCCTGCCTCTAGTAGAAGCGGTCTGTCTTCTTCTCAATCGCAATCTTCGGCCGCCTCTGCTGGCCCGCGTCTACCGGGTCGCCCTCCCACATCCATTCGGTCGCAAAACACCTACATTTCGGCTGGAACCTCGCTCAAATCCTCCACTATTGGTCGGCAGCAAGAAATCGATACATACTCTATGGGATACTCTTTGGGAAGCACCAGCATCGCATCTTCGCGCTCGCGTCAACGCCCATCTCGGCTTCGCCACGAGGTTCCCCGAAGCCCTGATGATAACAAAGTCTATGACTTGTTCAAATTCACAAGAACGCGACTTAGCGACATCCCATACAAGCACCCGATGAATGCCGATAACTCGCGCCTGACTAATGACGACCTGAGAAGGCAGATGCTTAGTACAATATTCGGCTGGCATGCTGAGGTCGATGACCTCGTCCGCGATGAGTTGACGCGGCACCCGAGCGGATCTTCGAGCCGTGTCCTTCTGGCTAAATGGCTTGGTGATATGGACACGGATATTATGCCTGACAGCGCCAAAGACATGACGTCTTCCGATTGGATGCTGTTTGCTCTAAGCGGCGTTGGCAGCGCTGCTGGGCAGCAAAAGATTGGCCGAGTCTATGTACAGCGACTCTTGGAAAGCGGGGATATCCACGTCGCTGTTACCATCATGCTCGGCATGGGCGACCACAACGATGCCATTGAGATCTACATCTCCCATAAGCGATACATGGAGGCCCTCATCCTGACTTGTCTGACATTTCCTCGTGTTTGGGAACGTCAAGCAGCCATCATCAGGAAGTGGGGTGAGTGGGCTGTCCAACACCACCAGCAACAACTGGCAATTCGATGCTTTGCTTGCACGGATCAAGAGTCCACCGAGCCATGGAGATCGCCATCTGCAATCCAACTCAACTTCCAGAGCATCACACCAAGCATACCCGAAGTTCTCAGCCCTCCCCTGTCACCCCCGGGAGTTCAGCGGGGCCCTCAACGAAGCGTTGCGAAGTCATCTGCGTTGAAGCTCATCACTTCATTCGGTGATATAAACCAGAAAGCCAAGTTCTATGCCAACATAGATGATGGTCAAACCCCCATCGCTGCGGGAGTCACACCAATTGCAGATTCGGCCATTTCCCCAGGTGGATCTTACGAAGCCGCGACAGCGTTTTTGCGACCATCCAGCAATAGCCGCTTCAACACACCCACATCTGCAAGGCCCGCGGGATCTCTGACAAGCCGTGGCCGCCTGCCTTCCATTGGTGAAGCCCCGAATGACATCAATCGTGATAATCTGGCACGTGAAGCCAGCAGACATCGTGGCGGCCACTCCCGGATGGTGTCTGCCGACTACGATAACATTATTGCTGGCAACTCGCTCACACGCGCTTCCACTGCCAGCCCCATGATGATGCGCGACCGATTCACACGCGTTGTTTCAGACTTCCAAGGTGTTGAGCGTCCTCCATCTCCTGATCAAAATGTCATGGTTCGTATGCAAGAAAGTAAGAGCAATGTACGAAACGGCTCGAGGAGCCGAATTCCCGGCGGTAAACTTCTTGAACTACACTCTATTGGTCAGTCTATGATGAACGACCCTACATCCCCAGAACAGTCTGGCGCATCGTCGACTCGATTTCACTGGCCGACAAGGCGCCGCGGTCCTGGATCTGTTGCAAGCTCCATTACTTCAAACTCTAGCGCAGGCCGAAGCTACAGACATGGGCGGCAGAAGGACGAATACATACACAGCCTTGAAGCTGCCAAGCACTACTCCAGCAGAAATCGAAGTAGAGGTCAAAGTACAGAACGAGCGCGCGATAGCTCCAGAACTCGCCATGGTAGCCGAGAGAGGCGGGAAAGGTCCCGAGAGCCGTCAGAGGACCGCGGACGTTCTTCGGCTCGGAGCTGGGTCAAGCCAAAGCGTTCTCCAACATCTCCGGTCCCCATGTCTCCCGAGGACATTGCTAATCTGACAACGCCGAAATACATAGACGCCGGTGAATCTACAACGTCAACGTCGAGAAGATCGGCCAAGACCAAGACCAAGATATCAAGCCGTACGTCGAGCCGTGGCAGCAAGGGCCGCAGCCCGGATAGAAAACGACATTCAATGACTCTGGACACGCGCGGACGAAGCCAAGGCAGGGAAAGTGCCAGGGCTCGTTCACCCGCGTCGCCTGTGCCCTTGTCGGCGAACATCTTGCATCTGCAAGGATCTGAAGATGAAGAGGACCTGAAGCGCGCCATCGAGGAGCAAGAAGCTTTCAGAGCCAAACATAGCCGGAGTGTTAGCCAAGGACTTAATTCGCCGGCCGCTTCTAGAAGAGAAAACTCGGATACAAGGTCAAAGGAAATTATATTTCCCGAACCGGTGGACACTGCTCCAGCACCCGTCAATCATTCACGCGCCGCGTCAACTGAACATGCTGGGGATCTACGCCAGTTCAAGGACGAAAGACTGAGGCGGAAAGAACAGGCAGCTCGTGAACTCGAGGAGCGCCGAAAGTCGCTGGCAAAGCGGGCGCACACACCAGGCATCGTATATCCGGACGAATACGCACCTGCCACTATACCCGAGCGCATCACTGTCGAGACTTCTGAACCGAAACCATCGTCTCAAGAACTTCCGCCCAGAAGTGCAACGGAGCCCCCCAAGAACATGTATGCTCGTGGTGCGAGCCCCATGATTGGGCTTCCAGCGACGCCCAAAGCCATGCGACTTGTCTTGTCCAACGGAATGTCCAGCGGCCAAAACGTGCCGCCCGTCCCATCTTTGCCGGCCAAAGAAGCAGCGCAAGAATCGAAGCCAGCTGCTCAAGACGAGGCAGCAGGCTTACTAACACTGCTGCCGTCGACGGTGTATCAGCCACCGGCTCGGCCGATGATTCCACGGAGCATGTCGGCGCCGATTCCTGACGACCCTCCGCGCTTTCGCAGAGCACCGAGCACAAGTGGCATCCCTAACATTGACGCTATTGTGCAAAGTGGCGAGCGTCGCCGCTCAAACGAAGAACCTCTACCGCCTCCGCCTCCACCAGCTCCCATCATGCCACCTATGCTGAAGGAGCTTCAACACTTGGCTAAGCCTCCGCCCCCACCCCCTGCGCCGCTGCCACACATGAGGCCAATGTATGGGCCTGGCGGAGCAATTGGATCAGGTATGATTGAGATTGTGATGGATGATGATGTGCAGCCGCCGGTTGCCGCACCGAATGACAACATGGTGCCTGTGCTATCACCACCAGTACCGCCGCCTTCGCGGGGACACAACCGCGGACGTAGCGTTGGTGGCGAGGGGAGTATTTCGGGCCGCAGCAGACGGGGCTCGGAGCGCCGTAGCCGGAGCCGAAAGAATTCCTACGCGCAGCAGCCTACTGCGGAGGTGCTAAGCGGCGCAACGTATCAACAGGCCAAGTCGCCCGTCCCGGCGCCTCCCCCAGTCATGTACGACCAGGACGCGATTCGCTCACCGATTGATACAAAGGGCAAGCATATGTCGACTGGTCTACATCGTAGTGAAATGATTTAGGAGAGCTGCGCTGTGATGATGTGCAAGCGGGCGCCGGTTTTGATGAGGTCTTTATTCTCACGTGTTCTGCAGCATCTTTTCGGTCTTGTTGACCTTTTCTGGCTGGTGGATGGCCATGACGATACCTTTTTGCCTGCCTTTTTTGCCTTTACTCTTCTTGTGCCTACTTTCTGTTTCAATCGTTTTGCATCCTGGGCAGACCTGGGTCCCACTCACGCTGTTTTTCCTGGCTTTCTTCCCTCACACTGTTGCTTGGTGATTGTGAGGTGGAAATTGAATATGGTGAAATCATGTACGTGAAGGGAACCGAAGGGCCTTGGCCGTATTGGTGGGGGACCTGTGAAAAGCAACTTGATGGACGAGGTGATGGCCGGCCTGGTGTTTTTCTTCATCATATAACTACATGTGCTTTTTAAAACAATGTTGCCTCGCGGCACCTTGTACCAGATAGTCAGGTGATTATTATTGTTTACAGATGGTTGCAGATTGAAGGTATGGACATTGTAGTAGCTACATGCATTCAATGCAAAACATTGATATACTTCAAAAGTAAGAAGTAAATAAAAAATGCACGTCGTTGGCAAAAAGATAATTTCCCCGGAGACACCATCCTTGATTCAATCGTATTTGTATAGGAAAAGCCCGATGCGGGGGTCGAACCCGCAGCCTTGAGATGGGTGTATACTCTCGTAAGAGTCTCACGCTCTACCGATTGAGCTAACCAGGCCCGGATAGGATACTTGGCGTATCTCCGGGTGGAAATTGTTGAGGGGCCGAGTAGTCATTGAGATTTATGATGGCTTGTGTGAATGCGAGGAAAATTTTTTTCGCAAAGATGGCTTGGTGTGGATTTGTAGTGGAATCTTGATGGACCGTTGAAATATGGGGGCCACCATATGCTAGCGGTTGGCCTGGAACACAGGGCTGAGAAGGAGATGGGCGACAGGCAGCATTAGAAGACTTGAGGAAGAAAAGCAGTGATCAAAATACGTAGGGACACTAGTTGGAAGAATGTCGAAGATTTTAATCTCCATGTTATTCGGGGGTCCTCATACTTGGCAAGGATGAAGCAAAAGCCTGTTTTACCGACCAAGATCGATCGGTCGCTGAGAGCGCGTATTAATGAAAGTCTTGGTGGACTTGCAGCGGAGAGGCGCCTGATGCAGTACGTCGCGCACCGTCTCGGTAGAGGGAAATCGGCTCAAGTAATAAATCACCACCACACTTGACTGCGTGTTATGGCATGAGTCGCTTATAAAGCAAAGTGTGCAATAGTAGGCATGCAAGTGACGATTCTTATGTGGTCTGGTTTGCAAGTCGGTCGCTTCTACTTTTAATATAACAAGAGGCAAGACAACCCATTTGGAATAATGGTCTACGATCGAGTAGTAACTCACCAAGAGGTTCGTTGCCAGGTACTCCCATACTTTCTCTATGGGCACGCGATTTATAATTTATTTGGCACGTTCTGATGATGGCTCGTATGGATTAGTATCCGTCGACGAATAGTTGACACTCGTGCTAACGGGACATAAGAAAGAAGGTGCTTCTTGCAGGCAGACAAATTTGAGATACATTGTGCTCTAATATACCAACCGCCAAAGAGTGCGGGCGAAGGATGCCGAGCAGGCCGAGTCAATGTTCCCATGGGCCGTGTTGAGGAAAAGGCCATGAGTCACTCAACGGGTCTTGATGCAGAACGCAGCAGGCAACATTTTCACATAAAGACGTTGCGACAATCAAAGTATTTTCGAATGTCTCCCTACATGATGTTTACTAATTTCTAGGAATCAATCTTTGCGTTGAGCGCCAGGACACACGGTTCTGGATGACGTCCAATGACGCGCAGGCTTACACGCCAGTCATGATTTTCACATGCCCAGGTCGTCAGTCTGTGATTTTTCCATTATAAATTTAGGGCTGCGTTCAGAGACCTGAAGATCCACAATTCCGAACCATTTCCGATCAGCCAGGTACAAGAATACATACGATTTTCTGCTGGTAGTTGAATTCGGCGAACGGAGCCGGAGGCTTAGACGCCCTCCGCTCGGCCCGTTTTACGGGTATCGCGAGCGCTGACGCCCAAAGACTTGTAGCAGCAGACCAATACCTTGCGCATCTCCTGGCGCTCCGGCGCACATGTGCCTGTGCCATCAAACGCAACAATTCTTTGGTGGAGTGTACTTTATCAGGTGATGCCGCTCTGACGATGAAGCGGGCGGAGACAGGACAGCCCAGAGGACGCGACATATCCGGAGGCTCCGTAGCTTTACCTGAGCATTGAGGAGTTGAGACTTGGTTGTCGTGTGTTGTTTCCACAATCACATGAAAAATGATTTGGTAATTTGACACGTATGCTGTTTGTTGTTGGGGCAAGTCTGGATGCTGAAGAGCAGAGAGAGGGTGTAAATCACCCAGAAGCTGCACCGACGTCGATGTTACCCGGACTCTATTGAGATGACTGCCAGAGGAAAAGTGAAGACCAATATGTAGAAGATGGACGACAAGGTTTGGTATGCCATTTTGGTCGTTGCAGGTCAGTCGAGTCAGACGCCGGCGACAATTCTTCATACTATTACCACGTGTCGGCGTTCTGAAACTAGTACTGAACTCGACGACTTCTTTTGTTGGGGGCTGCCTTGTAGATTGATTCGATGCATACTTTTAGCGGAGAGAGGCGGGGAAAGGCCGAGTCCACATCACATGTAAGTTTATCCCCTCATCAGCCCGCTGAACGGATCCCGTTCACCCATAATGGGCTAATAATATCGCGGGTTTTTTGATGCTCTGGGGCGATGACGGAGAGAACCCTAAACCAAGTTGGTTATTAGTGCCGCATAAGTAGGGCACAGAATCGCCCCCTTCTCCGCCACGCTGGGTACGGTGTCTTGCTCTTATAAGTTTGAACAGCCCCCCTCCAGACTCGAGTCGACAAAGAGCCCTCAAGTATTGATTTTGTCTCTTTTTATCAAAATCAAGTCCAAAATGGCAACGACAACTACGACGATACAGCGCAACCCCAAAGACTCACTCAAGTCGACATGGCGACTGGATCCAAACAAGGATGGCTGGACCATGGCTCACCACTTCTTCGGCATCTTTGACATACACCAGTCGCATCTCGACGTTCCCGTTCCCGTCCACCAAAAGAGCGAGCCTGTTCCGTACATGCCAAACTGGCAGATGAGCGCCTTCATCATTGTCTGGGGCGCACTACCGCTCGTCGGCCATGAAATTTTTCACAATCTCACCGGACGCAACATGCACATTGCCGTTGCGTACCTGTACTATGGCTTCGCCCTGTCCGCGTTTGCCATTCACGAGCTCCGCATGCTGCGACGTCTTGGCCATCGCCACGGCTACCTCGACGGGGACAAGCACGCCCGCGACGGCGTGCCAGACGCCACGGTCAAGAAGGTGGCCGACTCGCTGCTCGCTGCCATTACATTTCGCCCAGCGATCCTGATCCTACTCGCCTACCGCAGCGACCTCAACCCCGAGTCGCTGAATTTGTACCTGCTGCCGCTCCAGGCCGCGCTCTACCCCATCGTGACCGACTTTTGGTTCTACTGGTACCACCGCCTGATGCACGAGATTCCGTTTCTATGGAAGTTCCACCGCACCCACCATCTCACCAAGCATCCTAATGCGCTCCTGACCATCTTTGCCGATACTGAGCAGGAAATCTTCGACATTGCCGTCATTCCGTTTCTGGCATTCTATTCGATGAAGTTGATCGGGTTGGAGCTCAACTTTTACGCCTTTTGGATGTGCCACATGTACGTGTGGTTCACGGAGCTCCTGGGCCACTCTGGCCTGCGCGTTCATCTCCACGCCGCTTCGCCAATCGATGGACTCTTGGGCTACCTTGGGGTTGAGTTGGCGCTGGAAGACCACGACCTGCACCATCGCACTGGCTGGAAGAACAGCCACAACTATGGCAAGCAGACGCGCGTGTGGGACACGGTGTTTCGCACATGCACCGATCGCATCGAGTGCAAAGAAAACAATGTAAACTATGATGACATTGCCTCGTTTCCGCTGTTTTAGGAACTGGATTCGGAGACTGGGCAAGGAAAGAAAGCAAAGAAAGAAGAAAAGGAAGGCCTGATCTCAAGTTGTACAAAGGGCACAGTGATGGCTTAGCGAGCAAATGTTTAGAATTGGTTTTATTACAGAGAATACACACGTTTCAAAGACGACTTGGATGGTTCAAAAGTACAAACTCGTAACTGCTAGGTATTACTACAAACTGGGGGCTCAGCGCAGTCGTCGCGCTGGTCTGTCCTTTTAGTAGCCCGGCGGAGAAATCAAATTCTTGATAAATGTACGGAAACGGCCCGTCGATGCGTCAGCACTGCTATGACTTGTGCGACGAGAAATCGAGTTTGTTATCTCGCAGGTTCCCGTCGACGGGTGGCGAGTAGTCACCATGCGGTTCGTCCGATCTGGGTCCAGTTAGCACTGCCGCTAGGAGTTTGACACGCCACGTATATTTACGATGCGCATTATTTATCTTGGCCTGCTCAAGCATGGCCTGATATTTGGCTTTTGCGACTGCAGAAGTAGAAGGCATCATTGAATAATTCTTTTTTGTATTTGTTGAATCGGTTGAGTGATGCAATGTACAATCAAGATACAGAGTGCGGGGGAGGGGGGGAGTTTGCCACATTTTGACTTGTCTCGTGATCGAGCTACCCCGCACGTTTACTTAGCAGACGGCAGTGCAAGGAGCGACAATCTTTTTCGGGGCCCATGACATGCGATACCGAGTCAGTAGGAAAGCGGCCTCACACTGACAGCAGCACTGCTGAAACTCAAGCACGGCCCCGTCTGGAGAGCTGCGATCCAATGGCAGCCTCGAGAGCACTGCAGCCTCGAGACCACTGTACTCGGCCATGTCGAAATTCTTTGGCGAGCTAGTATGACTACGTATTTATCGCTACAAATTGATAAACTAAATTAAAATGCATATTTATCCTCCATGCCAGCATCACATTGACCTTTGCTGAAAGGGACGACCGACCCTCTTGATGCTTTCGTATTCTTCAACAGCTCTGCTGCGGGCAGTCCGCCCATGTGTGAGCGCAGCGGATCAATTACAAACTATATGTCATGGCTTCCATGCTTATTACCGTGGCGCGAAAATCGTGTTGGATGCTTCAGAACATGGAATTTTCGCCATCGCCTCAACACTTACGTAGCACAGAATCCCCGTATGGACATCATGTCGCTGCGACTGTACCCGATCGGCACCCAACACACCAACATCGCTTGGCAACTGATGTGTGCACCCAGATGGTGGGAGGGCCAAGTCATTATTAGTGGCTTGGGCTGGCCTGGAACCCGGGGCAGGTTCGGCATCAGTACTCGTCGAGGCAACATGGCGCCAATCTAAGCCGCCGTGAGAATGCAGCTGACCTGCGTTGCGTTATCGGAGTCGAGGACAAAGAAGCCGCTCCTACGTACTAGAGCTCTTGACTTAAAGTAAGCTCCCAGCATCTCAGGCTCCGGCACTGGTGTGCAGCAGCTCTTCCTCAATCATTCTTAGAAGCTTGTCGAGCTTTTCCAGTAGAGAGGTGATATATGCAAAAACCCACCATGAGTACTGAGTACGATGTTGCCGTCGTCGGACTTGGAGTCCTGGGAAGCGCCGCTGCATATCACGCTGCTCAGAGAGGCGTCAAAGTGATTGGCTTTGAACAATTCGAATTCGGGCACGTCCGCGGCGCCTCCCACGATACATCACGCATCATCAGGACGTCGTACGAGGCGCCCCAATATGTGGCCTTGGCCAAATCTGCATACAAGGACTGGGCTGCACTGGAGGAAGCCGCAGGGCAAAAGCTGACCAACATCACCGGCGGCCTGGTATTTCTACCAGAAGGCGGGCCTCTCTCTGCCGAGTCCTTTGCCACGAGCTTGGAACAAAACGACATTCCCTACGAGCTTCTGACGTCGGAACAAGTGGCCAAGAGATGGCCGCAGTATAGCATTGCCGATACGGTCAAGGCCGTCTACACTGCCGACTCTGGTATAGTCCATGCAGCCAAGGCTGTCATGGCCATGCAACATTTGGCTCGAGCGAATGGTGCAGAACTCAGAGAGCTCACGCCTGTAACGTCAATCGTCCCGAAAGACGGCAATGTTGTCATCGAGACACCAAGCGGCACATTCTCTGCCAAGAAGATTATTCTTGCAACAGATGCTTGGACAAACGAGCTGATTGCTCCTCTGGGAGTCGAGATTCCTCTCAAGGTTTCACAAGAGCAAGTCACCTATTTCAAGCCCACTGATGTGTCAGCGTTCGAGTCTAGCCGGTTTCCCGTCTGGATCTGGCACGCTGATCCATGCTTTTACGGATTTCCCGTGTACGGCGAGCCTACGTTCAAGGTCGGACAGGACTGCGCCATGAACCTGATGACTCCTCAAGAAAGAACCTTTGTCCACTCGCCAAAGATTCTGAAGGACTTGTGTTCTTTCCTGGAGGACTTCATCCCTGACAAGGCGCGGGTGCCGCTGCGCACAGTGACTTGCCAATACACAATTACGCCAGATAGACAGTTTATTCTGGGTGCTCTAAAGAAGCACCCGAGTGTGATCCTGGCCCTTGGAGCGGCGCATGCTTTCAAGTTTGCGCCGGCGATTGGAAGAAATCTGGCCGAACTTGCCATTGATGGACAGAGTACCGATGACCTGTCCAAGTTCGGTGTGCCAAGTGGTGTCGGCGACGACTGATCAGTCATGTATATTGCCTGATTTGCTAGATGTTAGTTTCAGGGAATTGCTAATGAATGAACTTGAAACGTGCATTTCATCAAATGATCAAGAGAGATATTCTAATAATATATCCTGGACCACTGAAAGCTACACCACGCTGCGGTCGCGATATTCTAGCACAACTTGCCTCCTGTATCATCACCTCGATACCTCATTTTAAACAGCCCCCCCTCCTCGGCGGGAGCCAGCCAGCTAAAGAGGCGGACAAAAACCCGGAAGGAGGGAGCCAGATGGGTAGCTTTAGACGATGCAGCAGAAGCAGACGATGCAGGCGATACAGCAGATGATGACAGATAACAATTACAGTTGATCAGTATCAGTACTCCGTACTACTGGTTACGTTAGCCGCAGAATTTGATGGAATTACTATATGGACCCTTCTCCTAATGAAGTGAAGCGAGGTGTTGAAAATTTAGATTTTCGGCCCTCGCAAACGGACCGCCGCCGCCTCTCGCATGCCGTCTCACATTCAAGTGACTGGCGACTTCCCCCGCATGGCACAGAGAATCGAGTCACTGCCGCCTTCCATGTTCTGCGTCAGGCCTATCATCATCTCATTCCTGCAACCATTCGAGCTTCGCTGGCTGAATCGGTGACTTGGGAAGACGCCTTTCAGCCTTTCTATGCTGTCGGGTCAACCAACCAAGTAGCTCAGGCAACCACCAGCGCCCATCTCCGAGGCATTTTGCAATCTTAGAACACGACTATTCAATCGTCTGTCTCATGCTCAAATGCAGGTAGAACACCTTCCTGCAAGGGATCGCCACAATAGTCTGGCTCAAACGCGAGTGCAAGGTGATTACCATCACTCTCCGATTATTCGGGCTCAACGTCAAGAAAGGCTGGCGAGCCAATGACAAGTTCGAGCTCAACTACGATACGCTGTTCGAAATGTCTATATGGCAACCGAATCTTCCGAGACAAAGACGGCCGTTGCGTTGTGAGTGGTAATGAAGTTGACATTACATTTTCCTTCTACAACGCACAAAGAATACAGGCTGTCATCGACGCCTAATGGCATTGTCTGAATATATGGGCCATGTCCGGAGCTGCAACGGACTTTGCCATTTCAACTCTATCATGCGTATCGGATCACGACATGTTCGGCGCTGTGACGGCGCCCATGCGTGCGGTCGACTGGCTCGCTCAAGGATCATCTTCAAGATTCGCCATCAGTCGAATACGCCAGGCATCACCGCTAATATGGGCAGCGCAATGCGCTCGCTACGCATCTCGACGTCCACAACAAAGCGCTCGTGTCCTCCGCCGCCGTCGTCTCCCCGCTCGCAGGCCAGCAAAACGAACTCGTACGGTGCGCCATACCTTTCCGCTGTTGGCTCACCGGGCGCGAGCACGCCGAGTACAGCGTCCCGCTCTTCTTGTACGTGTTGGTCTGCAATTGCTTCGCCGTCCTCGCCGGCGCCGCCCTCTGCGCAACGTTCCGGGCCCTGGCAAGGGCACTATTTTGCAGCCCCGGCATAACTATCACGCGGCCGCTCAGCGGCGTTTCCTTTGCGTGGCTCGAGTACGCGCTTCCGATACTGTACTATGAGCGGCGATACAAAGTCGGTCCAGATGATAGCATGCTCATCCTCGGCGCTTAGCTTGTGATCGGCGCTCTCGTGCGTGAGCTGCTGCACGAGCTTGGACACGTAGCACGGCCGCGAGGTGAAGCTGGCCATCTGGCGACAGACAAAGTCGTAGGGGATGTAGCCGGATGCGTGGATAAAGAGAACTTGGTCATCATCTGCTCAATCAGGTCGACCAGCATGTCGGGCTTGTTAGGCTCAATGGTATATCCGTAGGCCATTTTGAGGACCGTGGCAGCGGCGGTACTAAAAAGGCGGTTAGGGGGTCTGCCTACAGCAGATTCGAATAAGCGACAGGACAATGGTGCTCACGTTTTTAAATGCGACTTCCATTGTTCCGGGTGTTTGAGCGCGCGCACAAGCTGGCGGCCGACCTCGACCTCCTGGACGTCTTGGAACTGCGTCGTCGACGTCTTGGTGCCGAGCTCGCAGTGCAGGTACTTGCGGTACCGGCGAAACGTGGAAGTATAGCTCTGGCAGACAACAATGGCCTCAAGCCGCACAACTGGTTGGCCATGACCATTGCGGGCCGTCCCGACGTCTTGGCCGCCGCCTGATGGAGCAGGTCGTGGGCGGCCTTTTTGTCGTGGATGATGACGAGCGTCATGCCCATGACGGTAACGGAACTGATGGGTCCCAGGACATCCTTGTGCTCCAGCCAGTACTGGTACTCGAGCTTTCTGGGCGGCGGCAAGTCATTAATATTCCCTAGCACAGGCATCGGCCTCGGCCCCGGCTGGAGCCTGCTCTTGTTCTTCTTGCTCGTTGACTTTTTGTTGACGAGGTAGCCGACGACAGCCACGAGGACACGGGTGAGCCAGATAGGGACGCTTTAATGTTCGCAGACTTGGATATGTCTAGTGGAAAGGAAAGGAAAACAAGGCTGGATATTTCACTAATATTGTAGCTGGCATGGCTGGTGGCAACGCGTAAGTCCTAGACACTGCAGCCACCAACGTGTTGTGCAGTCAGGCTGTCGAGGCCTGCCAACGCCGCCACAAGGCTCCCGGCGCGACTGATTTCACAAATAACCATGACAGTTCTCAATTGCGATGCACAATTGCCCGTGTCCACTGCGAAATTTGAATGACGAGCATATCATTAGAAACTGCGCTGGCTACTGGGGAATAGCATTGTGTTCCGGGGTCCCTGCAAGACTCTGCTCGAAACTTGGCATCGCCCAGTTCTTCATCCATTCCGACGCCAGCACTTCGTTCGCTGAGGGTCGGCCTCTCGGATCCCAACACAGCATCCGGCTCAGCAAGGAGATGAACGCTGCCTTTTCATCTTCTGATAACACACCAGCCTTGCGCTTTGCCCTGTATTTCTGTCCCCAAACATTGAATGCTTCATCAAGTGGAGGAGAGGTGTTGCCATTTTCTCGAGTGGAATTACGCTCTGCGTCGAAATACTCGGGCCGCTTCTCCCACTGCTTCCACCACTGCGGCGGCATTGGCCCGAGCATGTCCTCTTGCTGCGCAACGACAGAGTCTGGCGGCACCAACTGGTCATTGAACAGGGGTTTCATCGCGATGAGATTCCAAAGCGCAATCCCAAGACACCAAATATCGGCAGAGAAGGAGAGCGGCGATGATGGCTCGAACCGACATTCTGGTGGCCGCGCGGCTAAATAGGAGCGGCAGTCCTCGCAAGGACGGAAAGATTTCGCGGGTGCAAAGAATTCACCAAAGTCGACGAGAAGCAAGTTAGTTTCCTGCAAAGATACCTCAGAAGCCGGCTTGCCGAGATGGAGAGGCCGAACTGCTTTTGCGGAGACATTGGGTGGCAGGGCGCCTTCATCAACTCTGGATATGTCTTCTGTCTGCGGGCGTACGTATAGTTGGTCGATAGATAAGGTGCCCAAGCCAGAGTTGAGCTTGATCATTGCATTCCCAATATGAATATCTGCATATGAGGGAATAGAAATTTACCATCTGCGCCAAAGCATACAACAAGTCTAGACTTACCACCATGAACATAGCCCTGACCGTGCATGTATGCCACGGCTGACACGAGCTTGAGTGCCAAAGCCCTCGCCACGTCCAAGTTGAACATTCTCGAGGAGGAGCAGTCTCTGATATTGCATTCTGCCACAGCGGTAGTGTAGCAGGGATGCGTTCCGTTGGGGCCATGCACGGTAAATTCGTCGAGGGGCACAGGTATCGCGCCAGCTCCCGATGCCGCAACAGATGTTGTCGAAACGCTAGGTTTAGATTCTGACAGCGCCTCCATCACCGTTGTCTCGCGCATTCGGGAGTCAGAGACGCCAATCTTGAGAGCGACATACGTATGTTGCTCAATGTCCCGTGCGAGCCAGACGGTCGAAAACCCCCCATAGCCCAACTTGGCCACAATCTCATATCGCCTTTTGAGGACATGTCCAATCATGACTGGATGATAGCCACCCGGGACATAGTTTTCGAGAGTCTCGACGTCTTCAATCCAGTTGTACTGATACTGAACCTGCCGCGGTGCCCCCTTTTTATCCCTGGCCAAGCTGGAATAGCAAGACAAAGGTCCAGCACATGATGGATGGATGTAAAGGCGTTTACTGAATGAGGAATGGATGATTCTCAGCGCAGACCGAGAACGAACTGCGACTCTGAGTGATTTCATGTCGCTGACGAGAAAGCAGCATGACGAGGATGTTGCAGCGGGGTTGGTGAAAGGCATTCACGGCCACTGCTTTTGGCGCGCTGGCCAGTTTCAATTTGTGCGTCTTTAAAGTAAGGCAAATAAGGCTCATCAGAGACCATGTTTCAATAAGGCTCATCAGAGACCATGTTTCCTAACTTCGACATTCAGATCGCTGCCTTGTTTAACGTATTTAACCCGTAGGAGTAATAAAATTGCCAGTGCCTGGCAGCCTGCGCTGCGATAGCCTAGTAATTCTTGGTGAGGAAATGGTCCAAGCCACGGTGCTAGAACTGGGCACCGAAACCCCGATTTCCATTCAATTACTCTGGGGTCAGGCATTTACTATTAGATCTGCACCGGTAATTGCTTCCGACGCATCGCAATTCCGTCATCGGTCGCAATGAAACTAACCTGGCTTTACCCCGCGCTAACCGGCTGTCATGCGCCTGTGTTCAACTAGCCGGCAGCAACATATAATAAATCTTGGCTCCGAGTCAAGCTGGCAGTTTTCTTTCATTTCTTTCATTCAGTTTGGAACATATACATACCTTTTTCTGCCTCGACACAAAACTGCCCAGTCTGACCCATTGAAATGGTGCAACCTTCTCTCGGGGCCATCGTTAGCTCTGCCCTGCTAGGGTCGATTGGCGGCTTCGACTCTGCTTCTGCCCCAGATGTTGCCGGCCAAGCGCCCGTGGTGAACTTGACAGATATCGGGCAATACCAAGGAATCCGCTTGTTCGAGAGCATCAGTGGCTCCAAGCTGTCACAGTCGGTGGATGCCTGGCTTGGTATCGACTATGCTCTGCAGCCAGCGGGTGACGGACGATTCAAGCCCGTGGAGCAGCCGCCTGAACGATTCCATGGCATCCGGGATGCAACCAGCTTCGGCCCCATCTGCACTCAGGATAAAGCCTACGAGTACGGAGATGAACAATCGGAATCTTGTCTCAATTTCAACGTATATCGACCAGCGGGCATTCCGATGACCCAGAGACTTCCGACGCTGGTCTGGATCCATGGCGGTGCCTTTTCGTTGTACTCGGGACGGACCATGGACGGCGGCTCATTCGTGGCATCGTCGGAACAGCCAGTGATGGTGATTACCTTCAACTACCGACTGAACTCTTTGGGATTCCTACCAAGTAGTCTTTTTGAGAGGCTCGGCTTGTTAAATCTCGGACTGAGGGACCAGCACTTTTTTCTCCAATTCCTACAGACTCATCTGCACTCGTTTGGCGGCGACCCAGACCAAATTACGCTCGGTGGTCTATCTGCGGGCTCACACTCTGCAGCATTTGAGTATTTTCACAACTATGGGGAGGATAAAGACGCGCCTCTATATGCGCGCGTGCTGCTTCAGTCCGGCGCCATCACGGCGCGGGCATTTCCCGACATTACCTATCCTCGATATGAGAGCGATTTCCAGACGCTTATGCACCACGTCGGTTGCAATCCCGATGATAGCGACGAAGCGCAGATTCGTTGCTTGCGTGATGCACCGATAGACGAGATTGAGCAAGTCAGCTCCAAGATATATGCAGAGGCCGAGAGCAATTTAAATTGGCCTTGGCAGCCCGTGGTAGGCGGGCCACGCCTGGAGCGGCCCGGCTCCCAGGGCTACCGCGACGGGACTTTTCATCAAGTACCAATCATGACCACGCACACAACCGACGAGGGGAAATACTATACTCCCGGCCATCTTGAGACGAATGACGATTTTGTTCGATTTTGGCAGAAACTTAGCCCGAATCTCAACGTCACGGACCTTGCCATCTTGAACGAACTATATCCAGACCCGGTGGCGCATCCAGACTCGATATGGGCCCAATCACCAAACAGCACCCAGTATAATCGAGTATCCGGGTCGTGGTCAGACATGGCTTACATCTGTCCGAGCCGAGCGACGGCTTCTACAACCTCCAACAAGGGCGTTGCCACTTGGCGACTGCGCTTCAACACGCCTGGACATCCTCTCAAGGCTCATGGCTGGCGAGGTATCCCCCACGCCTCGGACGCTGCATATATCTGGAACGAACCGACAGTTCCGTTTCCAGAGGTTGCGCGCGCATACCACGCCTACATGGCAAGTTTCGTAGCAGCGGGCGACCCTAACAAATTCCGCCTTCAAGGCTCGCCGGAATGGCCGCAGTACAAAGCTAGTGACAGGCGCAATGGTCGCTGCCCTGAACAACTTGCTGTTAGTCCGGGTAATACAAAGGCGGAATGTGACAATGCTCGAATTCGCCATTGTGATTTTTGGAATGATGGTGAGCGCGCGCTTAGGCTTAATAAATAGGGAAGCTATCTATACCTGATGAAGATAACAATCAGAAGAAAATTTAAATGAGTGATTGTCAATTTCACACCCTTTGAATGACACTGAATCTCTCTTCATTTCTCCAGGATATAAATAGATGGCCCCCAAACCGGCTTCGGCCCAGGCTAGCGCTATCGTTGCGGGGAAATCACCCCAATATCGGGTGCACTTCTCCGCATTGTGACGGCCGGTCCAGTCAACACATGTCTTTTACAAATGCAAAGTCCATGTTCTGGCCAAATCTCAAGTAGTCTCTGGCATGCACGTACTGGAACAAACTTGAACAGCATTCTGTACAAGTTCAACAAATAGGAATGGCCAAGAAAATACTAGTATCCGAGGTGCGCAAGCATACCAGCTCTGATAGTTGCTGGATCGTGGTTAATGGCCATGTCTATGACATGACTAGTTTTGCGCCAACTCATCCAGGGGGCGCACAAAGTATGTAACGGACGAATCCAATTCCTTTGATATTTCATGACTGACTCACTTTAGTCATATATCGCCACGCCGGAAAAGACGCTACAGATCAATACAATGCAGTACATGCACCATCGCTCATCTCAAAGACGCTAGACTCTGATCATCAAGTCGGCAGGCTAGATGAGACGTCGGCTCCCACAGACTGGGTATCAAGTCAATCTGAAAGTCGCGTCACGTCCGCAGGGAGGAGATATCCGCTCAGGCTTGTCAACAAATAA